>JAOVVA010000012.1:5610169-5623541 GCA_028565275.1 Leiocassis micropogon | reverse complement strand
GCATTCCTTTACAATGTAGAAAGAAATAAAAATCAAGAACGATCATGGAGTTAGAAAGTGACCCCAAACTTTTGAACAGTAGTGTACATGTTTCTTCTTCTTCACGGACGTATAATTTCCTTCTCAGGTGAGACTGGTATTGGGAAGTCCACTTTGATGGACACGCTGTTCAACACCAACTTCGAGAACTTTGAGTCGTCTCACTTTGAGCCGCGCGTCAAGCTGCGCGCCCAGACGTACGACCTCCAGGAGAGCAATGTGCGTCTGAAGCTCACCATCGTCAACACGGTGGGGTTCGGTGACCAGATGAACAAACAAGACAGGTGAGGGGGACGGTCGCTAAGATGTTTATACAGACAAGTCGGGCAGACTTTAGACAATAATACACTATATGGTGAATTGTTTGTGGACACCGTTTGACCATCGCACCCATACGTACTTGCTGAGCATCACAGTCCTGATTTACTATACAGGTAGTCCCCGACTTACAAACAATCGAGTTACGAATTTCTGCAGATACAAACGGACTGCGTTTCTACTTCCGGTTCAATCGCAGAAGTAGCTCATGTGTATTGTACAAAAAAAATAGTGCACCAGATACCAATATTTACAATTATATACAATATTATCAGTGTGTAAGTGAATGTATGAAATGTCCAAAGTTTGGTATATTGTATGTGTGCGCGTGTGTGGGAGAAATGAGTCGGCCTCATCGGATTCAGTAAATCACTCCAGGAGCACGATGATAGAAAATGTCTGTCCTGTAAAGCTGTCTTGATGGTGAATAATCCTAATTTCGGAAAATCCTCAACAAAACAGAGTTCACAGTCCTATACAGTGGAAAACAGCTCTGAGACGAAATAGCGTCTGAGATTCCCCTCAAGATTTAAAGATGCAGAGACACCACTGTTACATTTCACTAAGAAATTTATTTCTTAGGTGTGATTGCGGTTTTTGGCCACATAATGGCATTTTGGGGGAACGGAGACAGAAATGTAGAGACTGTGTGTGTGTATACCTGTATATAAATATATACACACACAGTCGTGGCCTCAGTTGCTCGCGGATTTTTCCTCAGAACCGAACTAATAATTGTTCGCGAAAACCACAAATATCTTTTTTGTTGCATTATATAATTTTTCATGTGTTTTAACGCTAAACTATTAAGACTAGTTTACTAGTTTTGTAACATTGATATTAACATAAATTTTAATTCCCAAATAAAATATAATACTGTATACATTTTTTAGTACTGCAGAGAAAACTCAAAGCAACCTTAGAGGAAGACACATCTTGGGACGGTGAATTATTATTACCGTTTTATTACTTACTCAACTTATACCAAAGAAAACACGCTTGCATGAATTACAGTACATATAGGGCTAACGTGTGTATTTTACATTCTAACACTGTGGGAGACACAGCAGTACAGTACTGTATAATATACGGGTTTACCTTTACATTATTTTTTCTTTTTTCTAATGTATTAAACCGAGTTTAAATTGAAAGCGTTTTGTGGGCATATTTAGGGTTTAAACTATAATAATAAGCATTTATAGGCTTTTTTTTTTTTTGACTACATCCAAAATTAACGTAAAAATCTCTTCCCCAGCTACCAACATGTGGTAGATTACATCGACACACAGTTCGAGTCCTACCTGCAAGAAGAGCTGAAGATCAAGCGCTCACTGCACAACTACCACGACTCACGAATCCACGCCTGCCTGTACTTCATCGCCCCGTCCGGACACTCGCTGAAATCCCTCGACCTCGTCACCATGAAGAAACTGGACAGCAAGGTTCGTGCCAAATACATTATATGTTTACAGAAATGATAATGCTTTTTATATTTAAATAGACATGCTCCTTTTTTTATATATATATATATATATAAAGCTTTTTTTTTTTTTTTTCGGACCCAGTCAGCATTGTTTGAATGTCAGAAACACAAGAACATTTCGGTGATTCAGAATGTAATCTGTCATGTAAAACTTCACTGTGTGGTTTACGATGCGATGGAGTACCTTGTCATCTTGTTACTTCACAATTACTTTTTATTTTTATTTATTTCTGTTTTTAAACCACACGATGCGAGTGTGTATATATATTTATTTGTGTGTGTGTGTGTGTGTGTGTGTGTGTGTGTGTGTGATTGCAGTTGTTGTCTCCAAGGATGGTACAACCAGTTATTAGGTGTAGGATTTCTTTTTTTCACATATGGCCTGTCAGGTTTCGACAGTGTTTTTTCCTCCTTAATAAATGAAATCACCTTTATCTTTATTTTTATCTTATCTTTGTGTAATAATAAAATTAGTTTGATGATCTGAATTATTTTGTGATAAATATGCAAAAAAACTGAAAAAAAACCCCAAGATAAAAGCAAATATTTTTTCACAGCAACTACATTAAGTGGTCATAATTAATAAGCTGTAGAATCGCAACGCTCATTACTGAGGTGAATAAGTTCACACACGTAGCTAAGCAGGTAGCAAAACTTTCCTGTAGTTACACACACACTGAGCCCTTCTACCACACCGAAAAGGAAGTGCCACTTTGTGGTGTTCTTTGGTATTACCGTGTGGCTACCTTACAAAGCATCTGTTTGTTACAGAATATTGGATTTAAAAAATTTTTTTAAACGGCCTGATGTGTTGTCATGGTGGCCCACTATGCCTGTACTGTTCTAGGGCAGGGCTCGGCAACCCCCGGCTCCTGAGCCCCATGTGGCTCTTTCATCCCTCTTCTGCGGCTCCCTGTGGCTTTTAAAAATAAATAACGAGTATGTAATTTAAATTTATTTTACTTTAGTTCCTCAGTTTTTTTTTTTTTATGTAATTGTTAATTTGAAGATTATCGTGATCTTGTAGCATTAAAATAAAACGTGTTTAATTTTTTTGTTGCTCAAAATATGCATCACACCGACCGAGGTGCGGCACTCGCCAGGACACGTGATTTTATATAAATAGTCCTTTTTTTTAAAAATTCAGGTTGATAGCTGACTGCACGCTCTAGTACACGCGATAAAAAAGGATGACGTCACACAGAAGCAGACGGCATTTTTGGTTTGCTGCAGGTGGAAAATTTAAGTTCGTATTTCATAAATACGAGCAGGATTTAAACAGACATTGAGAATTTTATTTGAAAGTAACCTTCAACCCAGGGTCTTTTTTTCAGAGTTCTAAATGTTTTTGTTGCTCGGAGAAATAAGATTTAGTTTTCTCTGTAGCAGTTCATTGGTTTCATAAATGCAACACACTATTGTTTTTTTATACATAGCATAAAGGTAAAAAAATTATGTATATAGTGTTAGATAAGAAAAGGGTTTTGTGGCTTCCGGTGTTTTCTTTTCTGTGGGAAACTGCTCCAAATGTCTCTGAGTGTTTAAGGTTGCCGATCCATATTCTTGGGGGGAAAAACTGACAGTCGTCTCTGACTTGCTGAATTTCCTCGCTAACATCCCCATCCAGGGTTAAATTCAGACTCCCTTTTGCTGTTCTATACATTTACTTTATTTAGGAAGCTTTTATTTAGCTGTGTACTGTAACACCAGCCCATAATATGATCAGCATCATGCTGTGTACAAATCTGTTCTGGAGTGTTTCTCTTTCAAACACTTAGGAGAGGGAAAATCCTCAGGCTGCGTTTGTACTCTGAATCTGCAAGAGTTTAACGGCCTCTTCTCCAGGATCTCCTCCTGATCATCACCGACCCTGCGCTCTAACCCCAACTATCAAGTAACTGAGCTGGAATGAGCGATAAAATAATTTCTCTGTGCTGTAATGGCTTCTTCTTGTACGTGTCAGAATGTAGAAAAATGTCATGAGACATAAATGTTGCAGTTTGGAATTTGGTGGTGGTGTTTTTTTTTTTTTTTCCCTGCCGTCCTGAGAAGTGCCTGTGGCTGCCTTCGAGAATAAAAGGGACACGTGAAGGCGTCACATTTTTAACATTTTTCCCGATCTGTAGGATTTCCTCTTCAGCTGCTTTGTACAGGCTTTTGTACAAAGCAGCTGTGTGTGTGTGTGTGTGTGTGGTTTATATAAGGTCTCTGTGTAGTGTGGTGTAGGTATGTGTGTCTGGTTTCAAGCTGGCATTCGATGGGTGTTTCCTCCTCAGAAATGCTGGCAGTAGGACTGAAGTAGGGTTGGTATCGTGGTTCACAGCTATCTGAGCTCTTCAGGAGGGTGACTTTCTTTCATTTTCTTTTTATTTTCAACTTGTGACTATGTTAAGTAATAACAAATACAACTGTGAAACATTGCTGATGTGGATGGTTCCTTACTGCACAGTTTTGTTTGTCTTCAATGCCGGTTTCTCAGTCTTTAAACAACTTCATCCACATTGGCTCTCGCCAACGGTGTCGTCTCTGTGAAGTGAGACTGTGAACAACGACAAAGGGGATTTGTCGACAAAGAGGAATCGAGAGTCGGATTCTACCATGGTGCGAATGCATGGCTTGTAACAGAGATTATGTTGAGTTGTTAAGAGGAGGAATTACTCCAATACCAACATGGTGCAATCTGAATGACCTCAGTGAGTCAATAAAACATATGATATCATATGATCTTATTGCCCCCTTCTCTCTTCAGCTGATTGTCTGAATTTAGTGAATTTGAGCTCAATGAACGTTTGCTGTTACTCGATGGTCCGGATCTGACCGGATCCTGTACGTATTCCTCACGCAGCCCCGTCTCTGCGCCTGACCTCGTGCACGTTTCTTGTTTTCTCAAGGTGAATATAATCCCAGTGATCGCGAAGGCGGACACCATCTCCAAAAGCGAGCTGCACAAGTTTAAGATCAAGATCATGAGCGAGCTGGTGAGCAACGGAGTGCAGATCTATCAGTTCCCCACCGACGACGAGACCGTCTCCAAGATCAACAGCGCCATGAACGTGAGTCTGGGCTTAACTCTGAGCGGTGGGTTTAAACAGAAATGTTGTCAAATGTAAAAAATAAATAAATAAAAAATCCTTTGAAAATCAGAGTATTGCAATTAATAGGGACGGGAATCAGCAGTCACCTTCCAATACGATATTATATATAATCATCACGATTTTGTAAATATCCCGATTCGATATTAGATTTTCCCCGATTTTGTTACAATTTTGAATGTTAGAAGAGTTTAATATTTAACTTCAAATTAAATTGAACAACAAAAAAAAGATAAATTTTTACTGAACAGCAACATATCGACTATAATTATTGTTACACAATAATTCACTCCTACCACACTGGATGAAAATGTGTGAATAGTTCAAAGTGTGTCATCTGTAGGATTATAAATAAACGGCGACGTTTTACCTCAGAGTCTGTGCTCGGTTCAGAATCGTCTCACACAAAAGAATCTAGATTTATCAGTGAATCCACACTCGGAGGACCGCGCTATCTGCGTGCGCGAGCTCACAGACGCCCCTGATTGACTGTAGAGCCGTGATTAATGTGGGAGCACCAAGTACCTCTCATCATCCCTCCCCTCTGAGAGAGCTCGGCCAATCAGCTCTCTCTAGACCTCCGGTTGCGAGAGCGTATTGTTTTTCTTTTGTGAGGCGATTCGCGGCTCGCCACCTTAACTCCCAAGATTAAAAAAAAATGTATATATGTTTGCATTTGAGGTGACAAAATGTTACCAATTTCTTTATAATCCTACAGGTGGCATGCTTTAAAGTATTCATGTGTGTGGTATGAGCAGATTATGTGTTGTTTGTTTATTATTAAAAATAATATTGAATCTGGATATTTATGAAATCCTGATACTTACAAAATCTCAATACAGAGCGTTGTTTAACAGGGTGTCTGACTCGGTGTTTCCTGGACTTTTCTTAATCTGATATTCTGACTGAAGTTGCAAATCACTGAACGTGTGTGTGTTGTTTTCAGGGCCACCTGCCGTTCGCCGTGGTGGGAAGCACAGAGGAGGTGAAGATCGGGAACAAGATGGTGAAAGCGAGACAGTACCCCTGGGGCGTGGTGCAAGGTATGCAGCATGTGTGCATTTATTTTTATTCTTTTTTTTTGCTGTTTACATGTTTGACACAGATTTGCTGACGCACAGTTGCCGGTGTGCGTTTCAGTGGAGAACGAGAACCACTGTGATTTTGTGAAGCTGCGCGAGATGCTGATCTGCGTGAACATGGAGGACTTGCGCGAGCAGACGCACACGCGTCACTACGAGCTCTACAGACGCTGCAAACTGGAGGAGATGGGCTTCAAGGACACGGACGCCGACAGCAAACCAGTCAGGTAGAGACACAGCTAGCGTGGAGTTAGTGTTTGTGTGTGTGTGTGTTGGGTTTACTGTAGTTAATGCCATGCTTTTAAAAAAAAAAAAAAATTTATTCAAATGCAAATTTCTAATTTTATTTGTCACATATACAACTATCACACAGTATGATATGCAGTGAAATGCTTAGACGACATTTCACGACTTTGAAATGCTTTACGCCCTTATAAGGTATCAAAATTTTAATAGGAAGGAATAAAATATCGTATAACTATTGTATAAAATATATACAGTTTTGTTACAAAATAAAGTAGAAATATGTAAAGTATATAAAAAAGTTTTTTAAAAAAAGTAAGAATGTAAAATAAATTTTTTAAAATTAAAATCACATTTATTATGTTTCAATCTGTTCGATTTGATGCTTAAATGAGTTATTTGTCAAAACTGCACAAGGACTGGACTTGTCCATTAGAGCTCTGTGATATAATCAGTTATGCGCTTTTAATCCAACCTTTTGTTGGTCGATTCAGTTAATTGAATAAAAGGGTGAGTTTTAGATTCACACTTTTTAAATGATTGGAAAACCTGTGAACATGAAATGGTGCAAAATTGACGAACTCCTTAAAAACAGCTTTTACATAAATTACAAACCTCTTGCATTGTGTCGCCTTTTGAGTTTATCGGCGGTTTGTGCATTACTGCCACCTACTGGACAGGAGTGTGGAGATTGGTGGGGATGTATGGAGGAATTATCGACATGGAATTTAAAGAGCGACCGACACAAGTTGCACAGCATTTCATTGTTTATAAAATACGCTTCATAGTTTTTAACACTGCTTGAAATAAGTCTTGTTTGTGCGTCTCTCCTCAGCCTGCAGGAGACGTACGAGGCGAAGCGTCAGGAGTTCCTACTGGAGCTGCAGCGGAGAGAGGAGGAGATGAGGCAGATGTTTGTCCTGCGTGTCAAAGAGAAAGAGACGGAATTGAAGGAGGCAGAGAGAGAGGTATCCGTTCTTTAACAGAGGTTAAACGCGTACTGTGAGGGAGTGAATAAGAGGTGTTCTCTCACATACTATCATGTTTCTCATCAATTTGGGGTAACAATGAATTTAAACCAGAGAGAGCCAACATGGGTTTAGAGGTGTGGTTTCAGTGAAACAGTCCGGGAGCACAATGATAGAAAATGTCTGTCCTGTAAATCTGGCCTGATGGTAAATAATCCTAATTATGGAAAATCCTTAACAAAACAGAGTTTTTGGAAAACGGCTCTGAAACAAAATGGCATCCAGGATTCCTCTCATGATATAAAGGTGCAGAGACACTACTGTGTGATGTCTCAATGTGTGAGATTCAAGAGGACAGAGATTTAGTCAAGTGGATTGGTATGCTTTGCATTGTATATTCGTGTCAAAGGCGTATAAGACTCATCTTGTCAGAATTGAGGACAAATCCAACTTACAAACGCGTCCTGGAACGGAACTCGTTCATAAGTCAGGGACCACCTGTAAAGGATTTATATAGTGAGGGAATTTTAATGTCCTTTGAAAAACTAACTGACAAATATAAACTCCCTAGGAAACACTTTTATAAGTATCTTCAGATTAGAAGTTTTATAAAAAAAATACATTATTTTCTAAACCCCTAAACACTCTGATCTCTATTGCGAATTTTACCATGAACCATTTACATGGCAAAGGTCATTTATCCAAATTTTTACAAAAGACTCCTAACAGGTCCTAAGAAAAACTCTCTTCATATTTATCTGTATGGAAATACGATCTAACACCTCAGTAGAGGCCTGGGAAGAGACGTGCCATTTTGACCAAACTATTAACACTAGATTTAGGTTGTTTTAATGTAAATGTTTACTCAGAACATATATTTATTTTATAAAAGTGCACCCCAAGTTTACAAGTTTAACCCCAATGTTCCTGATAACTTTGTTAAATGGACTAGTGCAGTACGAGGTACACCGTTTCATTGTATGTGGGAGTCTAAGAAATTCAGATACTTCAGAAAGAAATCTTTTAGTTAATTTCAAGTCTCACCGAGACTCGTACGTTGCACCTGTAGATGCCAAATTGTGCACATCTGCATATCTTTCCAGAAAATCTTTAGGTGATGAAAGGACATTGAGGAACCTACTCAAGGTCAATGGATCAGGGAAATGTCTTGGCTTTGGACTCATTTCGAGGAAAATCAAGGACTTTTACAAGATTTGGACACCTTAACCCTTTTTGCAATTCATGATGTCTATATAAACAACTGGATCTATCGGAAGTTCTTTGTTTTGCCGACAGTTGTGTGTGTGGGGGTGTTTTATTGTGATTTTATGATTTTTTTAAATTGTGTAAAAAATCCAAACATGGCATGAAGAAATTGTGTGTGTGTGTCTGTGTAGCTCCAGGGCAAGTTTGAGCAGCTGAAGCGTTTGCACGCTGACGAGAAGAGCAAGCTGGATGACAAGAGGAAGGCTCTGGAGGACGAGATGAACTCCTTCAGTAAGAAGAAAGCAGCCGCGGAGCTCCTGCAGGGACAATCGTTCAGCTCCAACTCCAACCTGAAGAAGGACAAAGACCGCAAGAAGTAAGTAGTGCAATCATAGTCTGTAAAACAACAAAAACCGTCTGGTAGCTGTGTGATTATATTCAGCCTGTGCTCTGACTGAGGATGTGAACTGAAGATATAAAGTACGTAAGTGTCGGTCAAACTCGGTATCGTGTTTACACAGAGCTGGGCAACAACACAGACGTCTGTAACAATGAGACTTGTTCATTAGACAGATTCTTCTTTACAAAAGCCTCTTTAGAGAAACGTAGCGCTGAAGGCGGGGCAAAACAACGCCTGCAGTGTTGAGCCTGTAGTATAGAGTCAGCGAGAACCCATGAAAAATAAAGTTGTTCGATAGCTGAGATGAAAGCAGGGAGGCTGGTTAAACCTGCACTGAGAGATGACGGCGCTTTTTACATCCCTTATGTTAACATGTCTGACGTTCTGCCACTGTTTCTGTTTCCAGCTCTGGCTTTATGTGAAGAGGCAGCATTTATGTGAGGGAGACTGAACGCATTCCACCCTGAACAGATCTTTCCACAAATCCTAAAGAGAAAGTGACTATTATCCAGCTAAATTTGTATCTCTTTACTGTTTTTATTATACAAGTATATCAGCAGGACTGCTGTGTGTGTGTGTGTTTGTGTATCATTTGTATAACTGTGTGTTTTTTTTTTTTTTATATATAAATATATATATTTTTCTTTCACTTGATGTTTTAATGTAGAATTGAGGATGTCCACTAGGCGGCGACAAAACTGTACGTTTTCTAGGTGGGGAACAAAAGTGCCTTTATAAAATGTTGTGCCTGTTTATGCATCGAAAACCAGCAACAATTCATCAGCAGCGGTCAGTTTATTTTTAATGCAGAATTGCACAATGCGGTGAAACGGTAAGCTGTCAAGATGAAACTTTGAGTATATAACAAAAAAAAGTGATGCAGTATTGGAAACTGATTTTTTCTCGTGAAGGTAAAATAAGACACGCCACAAGTTTTCTCAAAAGAGGTTCACCCATGTGGCATTAACGCTCGGTTCAGTCTGCATGTTTTATTATTCAGTAAACCAATTACAATTAGACACCTGGTTTCAAATATTTGTTTCAAAACATTTTTGTGAGCAAAAGATCACAATCCCCTGCTTTTTTTTTGTATTTGAAGTGTATTTATCTAAGCTGTATGGGGTAAAATTCATTAAAGCATGAATAAAATTAAAGTGGAAATACTGCTGTTTCGTCTCTGTCTTTATACTGTAATGTCACTCGCACTGTATGTAAATGCGTATTTAAGGACTCGGATATCGTCTGTGGTGCATGAGGAGCATAAATGTTCGGTTCATTAAAATGTTTATAAGAAACTACACAAGCAGTGCAGGAGCTTGTAATGGAAATATACCCATTTATCTGCTATTTTATGTACTTCTATTTGATGCTTCACCACAATGACCACTGTTAAAGGCACCATATAAATAAAATTGAATTAAAAAGAAAAGTGAATAGATGCACCTCAAACCTTAAGCTTCTGAGAAGATGAATCTTTGTCTCCTTAGTACCTGCTTCGAAGTCGATCAGAAATTGCCTGCATGTTTTATTCACGCCTAATGCAACCTACAAAGCTAACTAGATTCTCACACACCAGGCGCAGAAGGACGGAACAAAATAACGAAATAAATCATAATCTGTTGATAATAAATGGTGTTTGTGCAACTGTTGTATAAAAGCAATATCACACTCGAGGTCATGCTGTTGTACTGAATATCAGCACAGCCTGATACCCTTGTGCCGATGATTGCGTGACAGCCGTGCTGATATCCAACACAATTGTAACTTCGAGTGTGTTATTGTAAACTGTGTAACTGTACTAGATATATTTCACATGCTACACATACACGCTACAATTCTGTTTTGGTAATAATAAAAAAATATAAATAGATAAATAAACCCAACATAAATATAAATAATCTTTTTTTTTTCTTTCTTCTTTTTTTCCACTTTTATTATAACCTGGATGTGAAACACTTCCAAAGACATGCGTCTGTAAGACGCTTCAGGCTACAGCATGAGCACATTACTTTCAAAATATTTACGATATGAAACAACTTGAACATCTCACTGATTAAGGCAGTTCTAATTAAAGTCACTAAGCACAATGATGATGATGATGATGCTGAGAGCTGTGATTCTCCCAGGAGACACTCTGATCACTTGGTTCACGGGAGAGGTGGTAGAAAAGATGGCCGCCGTCTCGTTCCACGGCACCGGCAGGTTACAGATGTTTCCTTCACAACAAGAAGTGCAGACCTGCAGTGAGTTACAAAGATGTTAAAGTGTAGGGTTGCATTTAAACCACCTTTAAATCCCGGATTAGGCTTGAGTGGGAGCCTAAACACACTTGTTTTTTTTATTAGTTCAGACTTTGGATTTGAATGGGATAATATACGGTACAATACCTGGTCAAAAAAAGTCATCACCTGGACTTAACTGAGCAAACTGGATAATTACTGCAGTGATTAATGTGGTTCAGCAGCCAACCCGTTATTAAACCCTCACTGATGCAGTCAGTTCCTAAACAACCATGTGAAAAGACATATCTCAAGTTATTGGACATGCATCAAGCAAAGAAAACAACTAAGACTGAATCGGATGAAGACGCGCGTGTTAAAACGCATTACTAAAACCTGTAAGGACAGTGAAGAACCATCATCTCTGAGGGAAGAAATGTGGATGGAAAAATTATTTTCTTGTTCCGAGCTCACTCAAATGTTTGATGAAAAAAACAACAGTAGAACTCTTGGCTATGTTTTATAGTGAAAGTAAGAGCATTTCCACACGCAATGTGAAGAGAATTCAAGGGGATTGGGACTAAACAGCTGCGTAGCCTTAAGAAAACCACTCATCAATGAGACTATTTCTTTTTTTATTCAAAAAGACTGAGTAATCGGCACATCAGAGTAAGAAGGGAAGCAGATGAAGTGATGCACCCATCACCAGTTGGTCAGGTCTACTGTAGGTCCAACAATGTTATGTGGCCAGAAAATGGACTCAGGTGACGGTCTGAACCAGGTTTTTTTCTTCCCCGATGGCTTGATGGCACGGGTTCTAATCCAAGATAATGATGTCGGGATTCATTGGGCTCCAATTGTGAAACAGGGGTTCAGGGAGAACGAGACACACCATTTTCACACAAACTGGCTACAGACTCCAGACCGAAACCCCATTGGGAATCTTTGGAATGTGCTGGAGACGACTTTACGCAGCGACTTTGTGAGATTGTGTGAGAGTATTACGACTTTAATACCCTCACATCATCAATACAAGATCTTGGAGAGAAATTTATGCGACTCTGGATGGAAATAAATGTTTTGACATTTGATAAACATAAGCTGATCAAAACGATGCCATGCCATACGCCTGCGTAATCAAAGCAAAAGGCGGTCCAACAACATACTAGAAAGGGCGACTTATTTTTTGGCTGTGCAGTGTACAGTATATATATCCCAGTAACATTGCTGCTGTTTACTGGTTTATACTGGTGAATCCGTCACTGTCCCAAAAACGTCTATTCAGAAAAATTCTGTTCCAACATTTCGCCCTGTCTAATTTCTTATTTAAGAGTTTAAAACAAGAAAGTAAACCAGATGTTGACTTTTGCACCAGAAAAAACAAAAATGATTTGATTCTACAGCAGAGTTTAATGAAGTATGATGAGCACAATGATGTCATTTTATCACCAGGTTAATGGACTCTACCGTGTGGGCTTCGTGCTGCACGCAGCCTGTGGGGACACACTCGTCCCGGGACACGCAGCGCTTTGTGACGGAGACACTTTCACCATCCTCGTCCATATGATGGCGTGTGTAGCAGAATCTGGTGTCTTCACGTGATCAGAGAAAAAAAAAAGAAAAAAGACGTCATTCATATAATGAGAATTGTATAAATCATAAAATGAGTATTGTCCGTGGCATATTTTTTTAAAGGGGTATACAAACTATTGCACTCTTTTGCAAGTGACTTTGGAAAAATTAAGCAAATTGTTTTTTATATTTTCACCCACAAACACAATCAGAACTTCATGCCTTTATACTACTGTATGGACACTGGTGTGTGTGTGTGTGTGTGTACCTTTAGGACAGTAGGTGTCAGGAGCCCAGCGGTTGCAGGAGTAGTTATCTTCAGCATCTTCACAGGTGAAGCACTTAAACCCTCCAGGATGTGGAGTAGCTACAAACACAGAGTCCATATGCTTTTTCAATAAAACACAACACTGCTGTTACACCAGCTGTTGGTCAGGAACTGTAATACAGTTAAAGTGTGGACTGCGAGCATAATCCGTTCCGGAAGTGCGCTTGTATATCAAAACACTCGTACATCAAAGTGAATTTTCCTCCATAAGTAATACAGTGGAACCTCGGATTGCGAGTAACGCGGTTTGCGAGTGTTCCGCAAGACGAGCAAAGATTTGTAATAAATCTTGATTTGCAAAACGAGCATTGTCTTGGTTTACGAGTACCGAGTATCATGTATCAGGCATGCGCTTCTTGTTTTGACGCTGAGCGTCACGTGATCACAACTGAGCCAACGGTTTTTCTCTCTCTTGCGCTGTG
>JAOVVA010000012.1:5594145-5604211 GCA_028565275.1 Leiocassis micropogon | reverse complement strand
CTGATACAGTTCATGTATGCCATTTCTATGTAGATATGAGCATAGCTGCTCCGCTACTATCTTTTCCAGAATCTTAGGGATAAAGGGCAGGTTTGATATTGGCCTGTAATTGGACAGCTGACTGCGACCAAAAGTCTCATTCAAGCACCGTAATGTCTGTAAATGTCAATCAGTTGTAAACCAAACAGTTCATCAAGTCCTGGTTTGACTTGAACACTAATCATACTTTATACATTAAGCCCTAGGTAAACAAACACGAGGGTGGCGGGGGGAGACCATAGACGCACAGAAGACATTGCAAGAAGAAACGCAGCCTAATTACAAAAGTTTGGAAAGCCACAGGGGTCAGAAGTAGTTTGGACAGAACACACATACCCAAGAGATTCCACAAAACTACTCACTCTACACCAGCATCCAGATCTGACTCTGAATAGAGTTGTCAAGACACATCAAGAACCGTTTACACAACGTCATCAGAACTTGAGCAGAGACGCTTTAAAGCTGTCTTGTTTAGAGTGTAAAGAACCACAACGATGCTAATGGAGAGGGTCCAGGGATCACATTCACACTCGGGACAATCTGAGAGGTGAAGCATTTACTAAAGCCGGAAGCCTGGGAAAATAAATAATCACCACACACCAGCCTGAGAAGTGCACAACGTCACACACAAGAGGCATCATACAAATAAGCAACCAGCGCACAGCCTGATCTCAATACACACTTCTGGAAACAGGCTTTTCCTTCCATATCACACACTTCTGTCTGCCTTAATTCTGACAGACCTTGATTTGCAGTCAGAGATTAGTCAAAGTGTTTTCTCTGTATCAATCAAAGATTCTACAGGATGCTTCCCCTGCTTCTGCAGTCAAACCAAAATCTGTAATAAAAGAACACAAATCTGAAATAATAGAAAATTTTTAATTTCATTGATTGCACATTCAAAGTGAGACAGTGCTGTAAAGAAAAAGAAAACAGGAAGAAATCGTTAAATCCCACAATTTACAACAAGCCTTTAGTGAAATACAGACAACTGGAAGCGCAAACATGAACACACAAACACACGTGCGCGCGCACACACACACAGTGGCAATGAAGCTTAAATATGGTAATAACTGTAGACTGCTGGTCCTTCTCTTCCGGCATTTTCAGAGAAGGTGTGATGGTGGCCAGGACGAACAGACTTATCTGCAACACACACACACACACACACACAAACACTCCTATATAAACACTTTCCATGATTCCATGACAGTCACTATTTATTAAAGAACATTATACTACATCCATTTACAGTGGTACCTCGACATAAGAATGCCCCGCCTCACAAATTTTCGCCTTAAGAACTGAAATTTTGCAAGAAATTTGCCTCGGCATACGAAAGCATTTTTGGAATACGATCGAACGACCCGAGCGCCAGCTAAGTTGCATGCATGTCCAGTAGCTTCAAAAAGTGTTTGCAACAAGTGAAGCAAGATTACATATTTTTTGTGCTTTTTTTTTTTTGCAGCCAGTGCCAAGAGGAATCATAAATTAAGGTTACATGAGGTTTAACGCCTATTTATTTAATATTTTACGTCATTTAAATGTTTTTTTTTATATGCAAAAATACGATTACAGTGTTGGAAATATTAGTAATATTTTTGGGTGGCTGAAACAGATTATCTGCATTTACATTATTTCCTATAAAAAAAAAAGTGAAATCGATCTTTAATATGAATTTATGGCAGGGCACCACTGTATTATGTTGCCTGCTTGATTTTCCTGCTCTTAAAATTAATAAAACAAACCGTTAACGGCTAAATAACAAATAGCAATTTGTACCACAAAGCAAAATATACTTTTTTCCCATTATAGAAGGTTTTTCCATGATACAAATATATGAAAATATAAACAGGCACTAATAGAATGTACTTAAATTTTTACTTTTAATTATTGGCACCCTCAGGAGAACAAACTGAGACCTATTTTTTCCTTTTCCTAAAAAAAAAAAAAACCCATAAAAATGTGAAAGTGGTCCTTTCCCTTTCACCATACTGTAATTGTGAGGTGCCAATAGTTTGTGCACAACTTGAGGAAAAATATGGTTGGGTGTGTTAAATATACAGCATAGAAATGGCTAATAAATAATTTTTGAGTTTACCATAAAAATATAGCACGCAGACCTACAGGAAGTAAACAGACTGCCAGAGTTTTTTGATAAAATGCACGCAGTAAAATTTGGTTGATAATTATGACTATTTGTTACCACGACTCATAGTAAAACAATAATTAAAAGAATTTTGTTTCTTTTTACTTTCTTGTCTCTGTACATGCTAATATTATGCAATTGGCTTCAGTTTGCTCACACGCGTCTCTGCGTGCATCCGACTCACTGATGAGAGCGGCGTGTCCGCAGCAGGCCATGTTCATGGCTCGGATTGTGTCTTTGATGCGGTCCACCTCCTGCTGGTAGAGTCTGCGCTCTCGAGATGCGCTCCGTTTGGCCTCTCTGAGCCCGCACTCGAGGGCCTTCACTCGCTCCATCATCGCATGTAGACGCTTCTCACGTTTGGGAAGCTCACAGCGCAGGTCTGCGGTTTCTCGTACCAGCTGTTTCAAAAGAGACCACACATCAGTCAACTTCATTACACACCTATATGCAGTCGATCCTGACCGTAAAGCACTTGATGCACCTTTTTTTTTTTTTTTTTTCCCGTCCGATAGTATATTAACTTTACATAATAATCATTTTAATACATCTGTGTTTTGTGATTTCAACATGTTTAAAAAATGTGGCCATATTGCAAAAACATTCATTAGGTAAATAATTTGTCTGTAATCAAATTGAGCGGGTTTCCTCCGAATTTAAACATGACAGTAAACCAAATATATGAATATTAAACTCAATGCTACTTACTGATTTTAACTTAATTTTAAGCAATTATTTCTAGCAAGAAATAACATTCTTCTGCAAGAATTACAAAAATAAAAGCTTTGAAATAGTATTAATAATCTATAATCATCTTTAGCTAGTTTATGACCATCATATAATCTTTAAAAAAATACTATACGAGTACTTGGGATGTTTTCACATGCTACTTTTTCAGTGTAAGATTTGAATAGTTACGAAGAGGTTTATGCTCAGAAGATTAATCTGTATTAAGGTAGTTGGTGAGTTGTTTTTTTGCCACATACAGTTGTGTTTTTGGTTGCCAAAAAAGGAAGAATCCCTCCCCGACTCTACATTTCCATTAAACCCTTGGCTTGTAGACTCCTTACATTTTAGTTTAAACCTTCTAAATACTGATATGTTACACAATATTTAATTTATATACATTTATATACATTTTTTCCTTCTACAGCTTTGGACCTAGTATTTAACATTTAGGCTACTCATTTAATGATATTAAATCATTCAATCAAATCCTTAAATAAATTAGTTTGTTTAGATACCATCTATAAATGGAAAATGTATACCAACATACGAGGTGGTATCAAAAGGTTGAGATAAGTTTTGTAACACGCCAACAGATGGTTGCGTGCACAGTCACAGGAATCACCGACCCTCATAAGTCAGTGTGCCAAAAGACATCGACCTGTGTACATTGGGAGCTGTGCAACTGGTGCTATTCTGACCATGTGTGTTACCACGTCTGCTATTTCATCATGGACAGCAAGTTAGAATGAAGAGCGAAATTCTGGGTGATACTGGGCAAATTTGCCACAGAGACTTTTGGCATGATTCAGCAAATTTCTGGCGATGCTGCAATGAGTTGTCGATGTGTTTTGAGCGACACACACACTTCAAGAGCAGAAGAACATCACTGGAAGTTGACGAGAGATCAGGAAGACCTTCAATGGAGCTCAACCTCCAACCATTCGGCAACTTGTAGATGATGATCATCAGAGAACAATCCACAACATTGCTGCCATTGTTGGTGTGTGATATGGAACAGTCCAGGCAATGCTCACATTTAAACTTGCGCTTTGTTGCTGCCAAGTTCGTCCCAAGCCTGCTGATCCAGGAGAAGAAGGAACGTCATCTCAAAGTCTGCCAAAAACTTCATCAGTGTGCTGTGGATGATCCGCCCTTCATGTTTAAATCATTACCAAAAACAAAACTTGGATTTATGGGCACGACCCTGAGATAAAGCAACAGTCTTCACAGTGGAAGAGCCCATCATCTCCGCGACCAAACAAGGCGAGGCAGGTGCGCAGCCCAACCGAGTGCATGATCAACGTCTTTTTCAACATTCGCGCGATTGTGGATCAAGAATTAGCCCCCAGGGGCCAGAGCGTCAATAATGAAATCTGCCGCCAGGATTTAAGGAGTCTGAGGGAGGACGTACGGTGAAAAAAACAGAGCTTGTAAACAGAGCTAATCTCGTAACGTTTTGATACCACCTCGTATTCCAACAAATAGGACTGCGAGTTTGGACATTAATTGACAAATTAAGTTGAAAGAAACGGTTTGACCACAAAACCCGAAATTAATTGAGTGCGAGAACATGATGAAAGAAACTCTACACTTGTGTGCATAAATAACTGTATAACATACACACTTTAAGCTCACGTGTCTTCTTGTTAAGACTTGTGTGTTTACCTGTTTATGGACTTTGGTGAGCTGTTCTAGATTGTTCTCCAGGAAGGACAGCTTATGTTTGTGTAACATGTGGCTTCCTCCATCTTCACAGTCCGGTGCAGTGCTCTGCAGTCAGCGACATCATCTTTACGTCAAAAGAGCCTTAATAACATGCTGATGAAGTGCTACCACAAGGCCACACTGAACAACAGTTTGATTTCAGAAAGGTTTTAATACAGCACATGGCGTATTGTCCCACAAAGTACCACAATGGCTCTCTCACTTAATGTAGTCGTCTGACCAGCTACCAAAACACCAGCAAGCAAAGACAGTCTACTAGTTTGACCAGATTGATAATATTCAATAAGGTACCATTTTCACACGTGTGGTCAGATCCTGCACAAACGTCTTCCGCAAATTATGTAAAGCCTGGAGCTGTCGGGCCTGAAACACAACACACACATACAGAGTTGAGGGTTTCTGAGACACTGTGCTTGATATTAATCTTGGATACGAGTCTCACACTTTTAGTACGGAGTTCAGTGTCCAAAATAACATGCTTCACATTTAATTTAATTAGGAACCCTTTAATGTACAGTGTACATTTATGTATAAATATACAGTGTATATTTCCAGTATAAGAGTATATACAATCAATCAAGCAACATGATAGAGCGACACCAGAAATCACAGTGCATCACAGCCCGGACTGCAACCCACAGCATCAAAGGGCCTTGCAGAGTCATGCCCTGATGGGCGAGAGCTTCCCCGTTGGCACAAGAAGAACAAACCCAGTACTTAATATTTCACATTTTAATATTATAGCTGATCGGTGTTCTATAAAAAAAAACTCACCAGTGTCTCTTCGAAGTCTCCCAGCTCATCCCTGGTGTGCTCAGTCTTCTCATTAGACACACTGTGTACAACACCACAGCGTTACCTTATGATTTGCTCATTTGCACCATGTGTGTGTGTTTCTCTACACAAGTGTATTGTTTAACATAACGAGGATTACATACAGTTTCTGTAGTTGGATTTCCTTCTTTTGCTCTTGTATCCTTAAGCTTTCATATTCAAACTGCTGCCTTTTCTGCTCCAGCACCAAATTCTCATTTAATCTGGGAAACAAAGTTAGATATTTAATACGAATGTCTTAAAAAGGTATATATACACATACGTGTGTGTGTGTGTGTGTGTGTGTGTGTGTGTGAGAGCTCTTTTACTCCTTTAGGTCATCTAAAACCCTCTGTTTGTTGTTGAACTCCTCTCGCAGCTGAGCCAACATCTTCAACTGAGATTCTCCGGCACGCCCGACCAGAGCAGCCTTCACAACACACACAGACACACACGTCTGGTTTTCAATCTTCAATGAGCATTATTGTCATTATTTCAGAGAACATCACAGAGTCACACATCACACTGCAAATGGGTAAATCATTTTGATTCCTACACTTTTCACATTTCATAAAAATATCCATAATTTTATTTTGATTGTGTAAAGCTCCTTCGCAACAATCACCATTGTTAAAAGCGCTACACGAATAAAATCAAACTGCTTAATTAACAACTTATTCATTTTTTTCTTCATTAGCTTACAAGACCAAGAACCACAGGTCCCGCAGGGGCAGCTTGGAAGATCCCAGGTTCAAGTTGCCCCTTGTTGGGCCCTTGAGCAAGGCCCTCAACCTTCCACAGCTCAGATGTATAATGAGAAAAATATAAGTCGCTTGGATAATGGCATCTGCCAAATTGTTGTGAAAGTAACGATACAAAGCTGTCCTCTACGTTCCTCATTAGGGTATTGGCTTTTTTCCCCTCCTTATGTCACAAAATTTTATCTGCACTTGGTGGCAGTTTAGCTGAGAAAGGTTGAACGCTGTACTGTAGCAAGGGACATTATGTCATGGCTAAACCACGGACGATAGCACCTCTGACTAAAGCGCAATCGCTCCTCCGACTAGTTGAAAAGTAGAAGTCCAAGTTGTTTGTCAAACAAGCATTTCTTGTATAGAAAATTAATAGGAATAATTCAGGAACATCATGGCCGTATTGCACAGGCACTTATACACTACCTGGCTCTGGTGCAAGTGGGTTATCTTTAGCAGCTCTTTCTGCTTCTCGAGTTCACACACATCCTGGTTGCTCTCTGAAATAAGAAACCCGTGAGATGACTTCCTTTATTGCTACAGAAATCGCTCCATGAGAAATATTTCAGAATTAATTTCAGACAGGAATTAGTTTTTGTTTTTTTGGCCAGAGCACTTTATGATTTTTTTTAGAAATATTACAAATTTAGTTCACTTTATACCTGCTCTGATATATATGATTAAAGGAACTTACTACTACTAGTAACTCATCAAGCTATGACAGAATTAATTATTTTCCATAACACCATAAAATGCAACCAACAATAACCAGCTCCATGTTCAGAGTTACCGTATGTGTGAAGTTTGGTTAACTCTTCGGCTAGAGTGCGTTGAGTGACCTCCAGCGTTCTCTTCGTCTCCTCGGCTTTCTGCACACACTCGGTCAGAGACTTTATCTTCACCTGGTACTGTCGTCATGGCAACAAGAGGTGTCAACACATTAGTGCAGCCTGGCCTGCATCATCACTTATGGAAATTGTGTGAATGGGAAGAAACCAACCCCCATCGACACAATGCTTTTGTCGGGGTTTAAGCTTTAAAGGTCCCATATTTTACTTTAACATTCCGAGTTCCCTCCAAGTTCTAGCTGAAAACATCCCTCAGATAATGCATCTTTTCATTCCTCGAACTCCCTTTATTTCACTCCTCCTCTAAATAGGCCATTTTAGTGTCTATGTAAATGAGCTCCTGCTGAGCCACGCCCCTCCAGAGAACAGCAGAGCTGAGAAACAAGCTTATATGAGGTCACATTAGGGAAAAAATAAATCTAATTCGCATGTTTAAGTCCCATTCAGTGCAAAAATGGGGGGGGGGGGGGAAAAAGACAAAAAAAAGCAGAAAATATACATTTTTGTACATGGACACTGGAAACCCATCTGATTCTCTAAAAGTGACTAAATAGTGAATTTTGTATAACAGGGCCCATATAAGCATCTCGTAGGAATCGGACATTCATTTAGGACTGAAAACTTTCCTACCTCAGAGTAGGACGTGAATGTTATTTATAAAGCTTCCTAATTTATTTATTTTTTTCAGCGAGCAGTAGGAATGCCCTGAGGAAAGCGCGTCATCTTTTTTGAGCTATGTGTCCGTCTATGTTACTAAAATGTCTCTGCTCCGCGCATGTCTCTGCCTGAATGCCATTTCCTCGCTACTCCTAATCAGTTAGGACACCTCTGGAGCTCTCCTATGTTTTGGTGGAGATAGGAGTGATTTCCTATTTTAAGAATCTTGATAAAAAGCTCTTACTCCTACTCCTAAAAGAAGGACCAAAATGGCATCATTCTAAGAAATTTTTGGCCACTTAGGAGCGATTTCCTACTCTGAGACGTGTAGTAAATATGGACCCGGGAGATAATATCTCTCTCTCTCTCTCTCTCTCTATATATATATATATATATATATTTTTTTTTTTTAATTACATATAGATTTTTATATGTTGTTTATAGTATTTAATCACTTATCTTTTTAAAATAAATTTAAATAGTGAAATTAAAAGTCTGTATTAAATTATGTGGTTTACAGTTTTCTTGGTTAAAATTAGTTTTTATGTAATACATAGTGAAGGCAATGTTCATGTATACATTTATTTCTTTAGCTCTGATTGATTGCTCTCATTAATCTTAAGCATCACCTGAGAGACGAGTCTGTGACAGGACGCTAGCTTGCTCTCGTTGTCCAGGATCTTGACAGAAGTGTGCTCATGGGCGTTCTCCAACTCTTTGATGCGATTGATGAGGCTCTTCAATTCAGTGTTGAGCTTTGTGAGAAAAAGCCGAACCACTGAGAACCCTTCCTCTACATCATCATCCTCCTCACACACCTACAACACGAAGAGAGAGAAAGAACTGGTTGAAACTCAACAGCATGTTCGGTCCAGGACTAGACAGGATGTGGAGGACTTGTGTACCATGCTAATTTCATGAACGGTGATGACGGATCCCATGTCGGTCAGGTCTCTCAGCAGCACACGCAGGACGTCCACCGTCCTTCTTGTCTGGACAGCACTGAGCTCCTGCAGCTCTGCTAACTCTCTCTGAGTGACCCCTAGCATCTCCTAACACACAGAGTGTGTGCTGTTAGCTGGAACACATGTGCTTATGCAGTCTTGCCTTACATTCCCCCTGGTTGTGAGTTTGTGTGTGGTGTGTACTGGGTGTAACCCGTGCGCTCACGTTCTTCATGGCGAGCTGCTCACTGAGCGCGTGATTTGTGCATATTGCGTTAGAAGCCTGTTGACTCTTCCGGTCACAGTTAAGAGCGAGCTCCTCCAGCGCAGACAGCACCTCCTTCACCTCTCCCCTCATGTCATCGGTTTCTTTTTGTAGAGAACACAGCTCCTCCTGAACACACGCGTAGTCCCTCTGCGACGACGCCAAGAACTACAAACAGCAGGAAAAGTTTGAACTTATTTTTTTTACACATACAAACATTTACAGCATTTGGCAGACGCCCTTATCCAAAGCGACTCACATTATACATCTAAGCAGTTGATATTAAGGGCTCAAGGGCCCAACATTCACAACTTGGTGGTTGTGTGGTTTGAACCTAGGACCTTCCGAACCATAGCCCAATGCCTTAGACCCTTAGCTACCCCTGACCCCAAACAAAAAGCAGTCACACCATTTCTTCGACTGGTTTTAATCACGAGACACTGCAAGTCTCGCCCCAGATGATCTTTAACAGTATTATACCACATACACTGACTATGGTTGCCAGACAAAACTACTTTTTTAATGGGTTAAACAAGCTTTTGATTATGTTCACATTACCAGCCTGAAGTGACCCAAATCTGATATTTTTTACCCTATTGTGACACAAATCTGATCTTAGCGCCGTCTGAATGCACTAATCTGATGTTTGTCCGATCAGATCTAAGCCACTTTGGTATGTAGACAGAGATTGCTTTATATTCGATACTTGAGCATGCTTAGGGTGCTGATGGCCTCACTCAGCACCGGTAGCATGGAGATTTCATAGCAGTGCTAGCAAAAAACTGCTAAAACAACTAAAGCAAGGTGTCTAGCTTTTTTTATCTTATGGACTTATTTTTTATATTTTTGCTAAAATTGCATCCAGTTTTTGAAACAAATAAGCGGCGCATAAATATGACGTGTTTTAACCTAGATGGCGTGAGCAAAGACGTATCAATGCATGCATACCTGCAGTATCAGAGAACACACACGTGTCCACATTAGAGTCAGATAAAACTCTTGTAATTTTGAATGTAAACCGTCCTGACATGCAAATCCGATCTGGCCAAAAAATAAAAATAAAAAAAAAATCGGAATTTACCAATGTAGCTTTGTAATGTGAACGCTGCTTTTTAGGAAATAGGGATGGGATCCGTATATATATA
>JAOVVA010000012.1:5580936-5594045 GCA_028565275.1 Leiocassis micropogon | reverse complement strand
ATAAATAAATAAAAATCTGCCTCAACGATGAATAAGGACACAGAGACAATCGCAGTATTTTCACCAACTTAGCGGTCTAGTGGATCCCAAAACGACATTCAACAAGGAAATCTTCTTTAGAGATGTTGATCCATATTGACATGACAGCATTACGTAGTTACTGCAGATGTCAGCTGCACATCCATGATGCTAATCTCATGTTCCACCACAACCCAAATGTGCTCTACTGGATTTAGATCTGGTGACTGTGGAGGCAATTTGAGTGAAGGGACCTCAAGAAACCAGGTCCGTCTCATGGCGTGGTCATAAAGTGATGGAGATGGTCAACAATAATGCTCATTTAAACTAAATATCATTTGGCACTAATTGACCCACCCGCGCCCCCCAAAAAAATCACACACTATTATAGAACCACCACCAGCCTGAACCGTTGATCTAAAGCAGGATGGATCCATGCTTTCATGTAGTTTCCTCCAAATTTTGACCCTACCAACTGAATGTCACAGCAGGTGTTTTTCTGATGATCTTTTCCCAATTTTGGTGAATCCATGCGAACTGTAGCCTCAGTTTCCTGATCTTAGCTGACAGGAATTTGAGTTACTTGTTATTTGAGTTACTGTTGCTTTTATATTAGCTTAAACTAGTCTGGCCATTCTCCTCTGTCCTCTGACATCAAGGTATTTTCACCCAGAAAAGTGGCCAAACTAGATATTTTATCTTTTTCACACCATTCTCTGTAGAATGAACAGTAGACATGGTCGTGTGTGAAAATCCCAGTAGATCAGCAGTTTCTGAAATACCAGGCTGGCACCAACAACCACGCCACACACAAATTCACTTAAAACCACCTTTCTTCACTGTTCTGATGCTGGGTTTGGACTTCAGCAGATCGTCCTGACCAGATCTACATACCTAAATGTGGAACCCACCATTCAATCCCTACCCCCCAAACATTTCTTTCTCTCACCGCTCCTCCACTGCCTGAGCTCCGTCTGGATTTTGTCGATCAGCTCCTTCATATGAAAGCCTTTCTGTTTCTCTTTGTCGTATTTCTTCTTCCACTCTGCAGCCGTCAGCTCCAAATTCACACACACTGTGTTTCTGATGCTTTTTGCTCTGTTCGGAAAAAAAACGAGAAACATTTTTTCCATTTGATTAAACCCCCCCCACAACATGGTCATGGAAAAGGAGTTAAGGAACATTTACGCAAAGTTTAATTACAGTGATGGAAGATCAGAAAGTGTGAAATGGACTGGAACTACATTTACCCGTTTCCACACAGACAGGGTCATTAATTGGTCACGTTTGAGTCAACACCAAATAAACCAGAAACAACCGATTTGGGTTGTGGGTATTTTTTTTTGTCCGCTTTCACACTTCACCTTTGTCCAAAGAGCAGTGTAGATCTGGTCTCGGCCTCGTTAAAGGGAGACGGAGAGCAGCAGATGACGATGGTGGTCCTGCAGTTTCCACCCAGAGAATCCTGAAGGATCCGAGTCATCTTACTGTCACGGTACGGCACGTGGGTTTTCTACAACATACATAAACATGCAGCTTTAACCAATTCCTTAACATAGTACTTGTGTATCCATCCGTCCATCTAGGAACCTCTGTAGTCCAACTAGGAACCTTGGAGGCCAATGGTGACCAATGTATATTTCCATTTGTACGACTTTGGTAGGACCTCCAGTCAACATCCACGCGCGCATTCACAGACACTACAGGCAATTTGGAAACACTAATTATCCTAATCTGCATGTCTTTGGACTGTGTGTGGAAACTGGAGAACCCGGAGGAAACCCACCAAGCACGGGGAGAACATGCAGACTTCATACACACAGACCCGAGACGTGAATCGAACCCAGGACCTGGAGGAGTACTTGTGCATACAGAGCATAAACACGTGAAGTTGTGCATCTATTATTTACTGTAAACATAGATAAAGTGTATAAACTAATTATATTTGGTGTACACGTTCTATGAAACAATGATATAATGTCAAATAGATGCATAACTAAACAATTTCCCTTTGCGTTTCGTGGATCCATCCATCCACCCACCCACTCAAAAATTTTTTTGCACGACCTTCATAAAAGAACATTTAGTAGTGATCTTAACACATTAATAAGACTATTTATGTTGCTTTTATCCTTTAAGTTGTTAACGGTACTCATGATTTTGGAGATTACTATAGATTTTAGTGAAAGAAAGCCCATTATACAGAATCTGGCAACCTTGCACAATCAGACACCTGCTCGACACAAACTCCAGAGAGAGAGTGTAAAGCTCTTACAATTCCTTCTGCCAGCGCGGAGATCACGTTGCCGAGAGCCGATAGGGACTTATTGATCATTTTTGCTTCGTCCAGCACTGCACCTGCGGCACCGGTTTTACTGACCTGCAGGACGCCAGCAGAAAGGGACACACGCTATCAGATTCTCAGACAGCTGTAATAAAAACTGTGTCAAGTAGAGAGTAAAACACTGAGCAGTGTGCTGTTATAGAAAAGTAATCAACAACAAAGATGTACGATGCAGCCTGACAAAGTGGACGTAGTGTTACAGCTATAAAATTGATTCATTTCTTATAACAGAATGTCCTGAAGTGTTGTACGTCTCACCTTCTCACTGCCAGCCAGGTCGACCAGGTAGAGTTTTCCTGTGAGTTTATGCGCCGTGTCCAGGTGCTCCTGTTTGATATTGATGAGGAAGATGCTGTGGCTACGGGAGCTGTGCTCGTTCATATCTGACACACACAAACACATATAGATGATAAAGATTATATACTAACACTTATTGCACATCTCACATTTTCACTAAGCATGGTTGATGATCTGTAATCGCTAATACATGTTTATCGCCTGTTATGTTACAAGGAATAAATGTGAATGTTGAAATGTGAAAATGATGTGAAATTTCCTTCGGAATGAATAAAGTATGTATGTATCCATCTATGTATCTCTCTATCGATCCATCTACAACATGACACTAATCACGACGACACAAAACAAAGACATGGCCAGGAAATCAATGTTAGCCGCAAGTGGTCAGGAACTCTTAAAAGAAATCTTACAATCGTAGTTGAAGGTGTTAATATAAACAGTCTAATAGTGCAGGGGAAAATTATGTTTGACGGAGGAAGGAACACTCACTGGTTACTGCTACATGTCTGTTTGCTTTTCCATCATCAATCACACCCATCATTTCCTCTGGACTGGAGACAAAGCGCTCGGTACAACCCTACCACACACACACAGAACATAAATTAGATAAATTAGGTTACCAAAAAAGCGTTTTCCACTTTTTGATCCTAGACATCTGCAGTTATTCAATTCAATTGTGCTTTTTTTTCTTTCTTTTCCCTAATTTAGTGGTATCAAATTCCTCGCTCCCACATTAAGGCTACTACTACCACTCAGTCGGGAGGGCCGAAGACCATCACGTGTTTCCTCCGAACCACGTGACGCCAGCCGACCGCATCTTTTCGAACTGCTCACTTACGCAGCGTTGGGGCGGCGTAACACACTCGGAGGACAGCGCTATCCGCCCCTGATTGGCTGTAGAGCCATGATTAATGTGGGAGCACTAAGTACCTCACATCCCACCCCCCTCTGAGAGAGCTTGGCCAATCAGCTCTCTCTAGACCTTCGGCTGCGAGAGGTTACAGCATCACACGGGAATTAAACTCGCGATCTCCAGATGATAGGGCGAGTGGTTTACCTCTGCACCACTCGGAGGCAACTGTGCTTTTAATAAATCGACAGTGCCACAAAGCTGCTTTACAGGCATCTAACCGATAGAAAACTTTGGGAAAAAATTGGCCCCGGTCCTCTTCTAAGTGACATAAGACGGTGCGGTTATGAATAATTATAGTATAGGTGTAGAAGAGGTGTAGAGGCACAGTGGCGTAGTGGTTAGCACTGTCGCATTGCACCTCCAGGGTTGAGGGTTCGTTTCCTCCCTCGGGGTCCATGTGCATGGGGTTTGCTTGTTCTCCCCGTGCTTGGTGGGTTTCCTCCGGATACTCCGGTTTCCTCCCACAGTCCAAAAACATGCAGGTTAGGCTAATTGCCTTCCAAGTCCTACCATGTTATTAAAATGGGAATAAATACAATGGTAATCAGCACTGGCCTCCACGGTTCCTAGTTGGACTACTAGTTGGGCTCCCAGATGGATGGATGGAGAAGAGATGTTGCAGACAATCAGGATGAGCATCATAATACTTATAATTGAAGCAGCAGCTTGCAGGTTTATTGTGTTTTTAGTCATGGTAATTGTATTTAGTTCCGAATTACAATTTTTTAAAAGTATCTACTCAACATTAGCTGTAGTCAACTTTTAGTGTTACCTTCACATAAGGAACACGGTTTTTATTCTCGTGCACCGGCAGGTTCGTCTTCGACACTACAAAAACAAAAATGTGATCAGTGTAATACAGAAGAAGATTCATGAATAAATGTTTGATGACAGCAAATACTGGATGGTGCGGATTGTCAAAACTACACAACATACCTCAAATATAGAAATTTGTCTAAAACTGAGCAAGACTGACAGACTATAAGGAATAATAAACTACTTCTCTTATCAGTAACAGCATCTAAAGCCTTACCGTCCAACAAATCCCTGATTTTCTCCAGGTAGATTTCAAAGTAGGAAACCTGTACAAGTCAAGACACAAAATCATGAGATGAGTACAGTGTGTGTACTACACACTCCCAGGTAGCAGTGTGTATCAGGACTGAGAGTAATCTCAGTCACACATTTTGTAAATGTATGTGTAAGTGTGGTTTCAGTTACTAATTTGTAAGCCCTTAGTGAGCTGGAGTGGGTTATCTAATAAATAAATAAATAAATTTGGAGCAAAAGGTCATGTGGTCTGATGAGTCCAGATTGTCCCTACTCCAACATGATGGGCGCGTCAGCGTAAGAAGGTAATCTCATAAAATTATGCAACCATCATGCATAGAGTCCACTGTACAAGTCTCTGGAGGCAGTGTTATGATCTGATGTTGCTTCAGCTGCTCAGGTCTAGACTCAGCAACGTTATGTGGAAATAAAATCAAGTCAGCTGACAACTTGAATGTACTGCATGACCAGGTTATCACATCAATTGAGTTTTTTTCATCCCTGATGACATGTGGCATATTCCAGGACTCATTTTCACACATGAACTGGACACCACATCAAAGCTCTCACCTTAATATGGAACTCGAGGTTCTCCTGCATGGAGTAAATGTGATTGAAAATATCATGAGCGATACGAGGAATTATCCCCATCATCTGAGGGTCATGAAGCTTCCCCTGTAAAACAAGTGCGTATCTAGATCAAGATCCTACGGAGCCACTCTGGTGACACTGTGGAGGGGAAAATTCTGTGGCCATGACATACTAAGACGTGGGAACAAAATGGCATAATGTGTGGCCACGAGATACTATGTTGTAGTCACAACTTATTAACGCTTGTAGACGAGATAGTATCTCATGACCATGCATTAAACTATGTTATAGACACAACTTATTAATGGGTAGATATGAGATAGCATCTTATGACCATGTGTTATACTGTCTCATATCTACGCATTAATCTCATGACCACGTGTTATATGATGCTATAGCCACAACTTATTAATGCGTAGATATGAGAGAGTATCTTATGACCCTGTGTTATACTGTCTCATATCTACACATTATTAAGTTGTGGCTATAACATAGTTTAATGCATGGCCAGGAGATACTATGTTATAGCCACAACTTAATAATGTGTAGATATGAGATAGTATAACACATGGTCATGAGATACTCTCTCATATCTACGCATTAATAAGTTGTGGCTATAACAAAGTATCTCATGACCACGTGTTATACTATGTTATAGCCACAACTTATTAATCATTAGATATGAGATAGTACAACACATGGTCATGAGATATTATGTTATAGCCACAACTTATTAATGCATGAATATGAGATATTATAATGCGTGGCAACAAGATACTGTTATGGCCACAACTTAGTATCTTATAGCCACGCGATATACTATCTAATCTCAACGACTTAATATGTTATAGCCACAACTTATTAATTTGTGGCCACGAGTTAGTTTGCTATTTTCACAACTTATTAATGCGTGGAGATGAGAGTTCCTCGTGGCCTCGCATTATACTATTTTATCTTCACGCATTAATAAGTTGTGGCTACAGTACAACATACAGTAGTATAATGCAAGACCACAAGGTACTATTTTATACTGTACTGTAGCCACAATTTATTAATGCATGGAGATGAGATAGTATCTCATGGCCTTGCATTATACCACGTTATAGCCTCAACTTATTACTGTGTGGAGATGAGATAGTATAATGCTTAGCCACGAGATATAATGTTATATCCACAACTTATTAATGCGTGGAGATGAGATGATATGTTGTCGGCACAACATACCATCTCATTCCCACGCCTTAGTAAGTCATGACCACAGAATATTTCTTTCCACCCAATGTCACCAAGAGGCAGAAGGGCTCTGTAAAGAAAAAAAAAATCCACACACAAATATACACACACACACACACACACACACACACTCTTGCTGACCAGACTCACCTCCATGGTGTGTGTTTTTCCTGAAGATGTTTGGCCGTAGGTAAATATGGTGCCATTGTAGCCACCCAGGACGTCTAAACATGACGTGAAGATGATCACAATCAGTTAGAAATAAATAAATAAATAAAAAACACATTGTGTGTGAGTCCTCAGTCTGTGATGTAAGGTGATGATGTAATGCTGTACCTCTGACCGTGTCTTTAGCAGAGGAATCATAGACCTGCTCCTGTGTTGTATTTGGGGGGAAAACCAGGTCAAACACATACGGCTTACTCTGAATCGCAAACACACACACACACACACACACACACACACACACACACACACACACATGGAGGTTAAATTTAACTTTACAGGTAGAACAGGTGAGAATGAGGTATAATTAGGCAGGGAGACTTTATTAAAAAAAAAAAAATAAATTGTTTTTTGATAAATAAAATGGAAATGATAAGAAAGCTGAGTAATGTTTCCACTCTTTAAGACTTGCAGGACCTGAGGACAGGACTTACACACAGCACCACTGTCTCACTGCCTCGGAATGAGACGCTGTGTTTGTTTCCTCTCCTGACCTCTGACTCGTTCAGGGGTCTGAACCGACACAGCACTCTGACTCCGCACTCCTGCTCCATCACTGAGCCTCAACCGCACACTTCAGGGAGGATTTAACACCACAAAGGTCTTAGATTCAGTCGAATAAACAACACAAACTCGTTAAAGGCACCAGAAGGACCAGGCTTGGGGACGCCGAGAGGCGGGAAAGTAGCGCGCGGCAGCGCCCGCGCGCGCACGTGCCGTTAATTAATTAACAGCGCTGAATCGCAGAACGAGTCTTTGATTCCTTGAGTCGATTCTTTGATTCCTTGAGTCGATTCTTTGACTTCCCTTTGATTGAGGCGACTGTTTGATTCTTTAAATCGACACTTTGAATCAGTTTTTGATTTTTTTTTAACTTTTTTTTTTTTTTTACTTCACTTTGATTCGTTCACTCAAAGATACTTTAAAAGGGATTCTTTGATTCGACTCTTTGAGTTTGAACCCCATATACAAGTGTAGTTTTCCTCTGTTGTAGCTGTAGGTAATAATTACTCTTTTTGTTTAATGTCATCAAAATGATCCACCTCAGACAGATTCATTCATCTTCTAGGATGGCGGAATTAACCCAAATATGTGTGAGAGTAATGTGAAGAAGGCTTCTGATTCGGAGACCCCCTGACACCTTATAACCCACAGACCTGTTCAGTAATCCATCATTACCAGCATTTATTAATTTAGGAATGAAATAAATGAACTCATTTTCAATAAATCTCATCCTGTATAATGTTGAGGAAATGGAGCCGCTTTCAGAGTACAGGCCGGTGGACACTCTGGCCAACAACCACCACCACATGTAGAAATAATATAGAAGACCTATCCGTTTCTTAGATATTTGGTATATGCTAGTAAAGATGGATTATTGAACAGGTCTATGGATTACAGGCCCAGGGCCCCAAGCAGTCAGGGGGCCCCAAATCCAGAGCCTTCACATGACATCACTCTCAACAGAGATGAACAGAATCAAAGAGTGAAATATCTCACTGCAGACTGAAAAAAAGACCCACTAAATAACTCTGAAGGTCATTCCTGGGACATTGAAAGAGTAGGAAGCTATCAGCTGAATCATCTGTTGACACGGTGAAGAATTTGTTGCATGTCCTTCCTTCTCCATTCTGTTTCACAGAGAATCTTGTATATAAAATTATTTTATTTAAAAACGGTCATATCTAACATCAAGCCGTACCTTTGATGAGGTGGGAGATGGTGAGTGATTGCCAAGGGTGAGACGTGTGTCTAAGTCATGTTAACTTATGCTACAGGTTGTCCCAGACGTCTGGATCCAAAGGAATTTTTCCTTGGACTTTTCTTTATTTTACAACAAAGACGGTTTTGCAACTAAGAACCGAAGATAGAACCAGATCTAAAATGACTTGATTATTTTCTTTGCATCATCTGAAAATTCACTCATAGTGCAACATCAACAGTTCTGATGTGTGTACTATATATATATATATATATATATATGAATGAATTAACGTGGAAAAATGATTGACAGTAGTAGACTTCAACCAGAGTCCGGTGATGAGATTGTTAACTGCAGCAAAACATTTTGAATATGGACAGATAATTTGAACTTGCAGAAGAAATGCATCTCTCTGTGGGAACTGTACACACAATCATTCACCAACAACACTTGCACGTTACAGGATTTCGGCTGGGAGTTATTGCCACACCTCGCGTACAATCCTGACCTCGCGCCAAACCATTTCCACATGTTTGGGCCAATAAAGGAGTTCCTGGGAGACCAGGGTTTGAGACAACGTAAAGCAGGCAGTCCAGTCATGGCTCTGGCACTCTGAGAAAACTTTCTACGCTGCTGGTGATAAGTGCACTGGTGTAACAGAAATAAAGGAAGTTAACTATATATTTATATAACATATATAACTATGTTCTTTTATTCTGCACAATGAAAAGTCCTGGTTTGACTTGAACGCTTGATCTTGTAGAAAAATGTCAGCGAACCGTTTGTAAGCTCAAAGAGACGGCTGTCACCTATGAACCGACTCTAGTGATCTGCAGAACGTCGCTTTATACCGGACAGAAATGTGCAGAAAACAGCACGGACCAATAAGACCATGAAAAACTGTTGTGGCTGTTCAAAACACTTTGCTATACTGATATATTAATAGCAGACGTTTGAAACGTCCTGTGAGACGTTTGAGAAATTTTGATAAACCTCTCCTATAAGCTAGTGCGCCTTTGTATGACCACTAGATGGCAGCATTCTATTGAAAAACTAATGCAGTATGAGCTTTTCCAGTTACATTATTTTAACTGTGCTGTATATTTGTTTAGTCTAATCAAATAAAAATTTGCCATTTTTGTCCAATCTGGCAACCTGGAAAAAGGAGTCATGACAAAAACAAACAAAACACTTTGCATCCACAAGAATTTCAAGTATGAGTGATCAGTTTTTAATTGAAACATCGGTGCAACATTATTTCAATGTTACATCACAGTATGACCTGTAATGTTCACAATATTTACAAAACTGCTGTTCAGGACAACCCATAAAAATCTAAAAAACAAACAAACAGAAGCAAACAAAAAACATGAAAAAAACAAACAAAAAACAAGCAATAAGAAATGATGGACTTCAACAAACTATTCCTAGCTAGCTGAAACGAATAAAATCAAGTGCACGACATACTTTGCCAAGTCAACGGCTGTCAAGTATATATCAATGAGAAAATATATACTTAGTTACATGTTGGTTTAAGAGGGAGAGAAAAAGAAAAAAACAACCACCCTCGGATACTGACAACGTAAAGGTTGGTCATACCAGTCAAGATAAAGAGCACGCAAAGTAAGACGAGGAAACAAAAAAAGAGTTAGCAAACATGGATAAGAAGAAAAAGCCATGGACAACACTGAGGATCTGAACACAAAACTGGTTTTTGACCTTGAGACACTGAGTGAAAGGAACAGACGGCGGTGTTCTGTGCTCGGAGTGGACTTCACCAAAACCTCAGGACTCGCGCGGTGCAGGATTTTCAGCGACAGAGGGGAGGAAAAAATGTAATAAAATAAACGAGTTGTAAAGCATCTTAGAGTTAACTTTGAGGAGAACGTTGATAAAAAAATAAAATAAAATAAAAACTACTGGACATTCAGATGACACAACATGGCTGCTTTACGATCCATATTCTGTTATATTGCACTCAGAACTCTTAGTAGTGTACTGTATTTCCTATAAAGATGGAACAATAACGGCAGAAACTTAAAAAAAAAAAAAAAAAGGTTTCCGGATGTGAAAAACACTCTGGGTGTGTAACAAAACTAAAAACAACAAATACTAAAACGCTTCTCTAAACGATATCGGTACATCATAATCTGACCTGTCTCTGTTCCACCAAAGCCGGATGATCGAGTTAAATGTTAAAAAATTTCACATGATTCTTTGTTTTTAACCTCCCGAGTATAGTCTTAAAGGGACAGTTACGTCTTACTGAAGCCACACCCCCAAAACATGCTTCCTTGAACTGACTGATTTACTTTTAAAAAGTGACATTAATATTATTATGGTCTTGGCTACCAACCAGGAAGGGTGAAGACTAATACATCCTTCCTTCCAAGACTTACACATCATTTTAAATGCTCCAGGAAGAAAAGTGCTATCCGCCCTCTTCCGCATACATAATCCCATAGATGCTGCTGATTTCTTTCTGAAAGAGTAACATCATCGCCTTTGACACCAGGACATCTGTCCGAGTCATGAGGAACACGGCCGTGTTAGTGGCCTCATTAGTGTTTCAGATAACTGTAGACTGTAGTGTTACAGCGCTCTTCCTATCCTGTTATCGCTTCCTCTCTGAAACCTGGTATTACACAGATTGACAATAACACTGCGTTACCAATAAAAATCGCCGCGCGGCTGTCTTCCTAAAAAGAAGTCAAATCTGACGAGACCTCGGCTCTCACTCAGTCGAACCGTCCCTAACACACTGCTGCAACGGAGGAAGGGAATAAAACAAACAAACAAAAAAAAATGAAAATAAAGGTAACAGTAACACGGATATACAAACAGCTACGACACTGCACGGGGCAAAAAAACAAAACACAAATAAAATATATAATTATCTCTTAGAGGAATAATACTGAATACTATGAAGGCTGTAACTCTTTAGAGTGATACATAGAGATATAAACTTTATACATACACGTGTAAGGCTTTAACAGAGCGCTCGCTCAGGGTTTGCATTATTGCCAAGAACAATCGAACAGCTAAAATAAATACAGAATACTGTACAAAAATAATTTATAATAAAGAAAATAATGAGAGAAAAATAAAATAAGGCCCCTTAAATTGCAAACCTATCCCACATTTGTACACGTCATGTGATTTTTTTTTTCTTTCCTCAAAGCATTCTGGAGGTTCATCATTCATTTATTCATTTGGTTTTGATCGATCGATGGATCGATCATCTGTGGTACGAATATTTCCAAAAAATAAAAATAATAATAAAGAAATAAACGACAAACACGGCCAGGACGATGAAGTAGTGTTTAGTCAAACAGGAGCAAACTACAGGGGTCCAAACACTTTAGTCCGTCCTGTTCAGCTGGTGAAGTCCACTCGCTTAAACACACACACACACACACACACACACACACACACACACACACACATACATACATACAGACGCAGCTGTGAACAGCCATTCTGTTACACTCGCTCTGAGTGTATGACATTGTTTAAGGTTATCTCCATTCCTGTCAGTTATAGCCACACACACGTACACACACGCACACACTCCAAAAGAAGCACATAAAATCGTCCGACTGACTCTATTTCGTCCTATTCACACGTGGCCGTATGGGCCGAGAACTGAATAGAAACCAGCACACGTTGGTAGACGTTTTTTTTTTTCTGCTTTGATTCCTTTTTTTTCTTGTTTTTTTTGTACAACTGAAGATAAAGTATGCATCGTCTGCTTGTACATGGCATTATCGTACAATATTTACATTTCTTCGCAAGATTTCACCATGAAATTTCTGTATTGTCTATATACACATTGAAAATGTATCAGAAATATTTGGACTGTCTATTCTCTTAAATGCAGTATTTTTTTTTTCTTCTTTTTTTTCCATATTTTCTTTGTATTCTAGAAAAAAATAGTTCTTCAGTGAGTTGTAGTCAAATCGCCACCATTTCTGATTGGCTTTATCCAGCACCTGTCAGTCACTTTGTGAGGGCGGGGCCTTGACGAGCCATCTGCTAGGACATAGCACCAGGTCTGAGTTTAACACACACAGAGAGAGACAGAGAGAAAGAGAGAGACAGAGAGAGAGAGAGAGAGAGAGAGAGAGAGAGAGAGAACACCAGTGTGTGTTTAGATTCTGTGAGGCTGGATCCCGTTCTGGTCACTTCCCTCTCTCTCTGTTATCTGGAGATCTTCCTCCTTTTGGGTTTGGGCAGTTTCATCTGCCGTTCTCGATCTCTTGAGGACATTGGATGAACCTGCGCAAAAAAACAAACAAAAACAAAAAAGAGATCATAAAAACTAAAGCTGTTGTCATTATTACACTGGTGACATCAAGTGCTTCTTAGATTTTTCAGTTGGGAAAATTTTTTTGTTTGTTTGTTTTTATTAATGACTGAGTAATCCTTGAAAATATACACGATACCTGTGAAAAGTTTAGACACACCTTTTAATTCAATGCTTTTTTTTTTTAGTGACTTATTTTCTACATTTTATAACAATACTGGAAATTTTAAAACAAGAGAAACAACACATGGAATTAGGCAAGTAAGTAACATCATTATTATTTTAAGGCATGAAGGTCAGCTGTTCTGGAACAGTTCTTATAAGAACAGCATCGTGTGTCAACTGCCATTTTCAAAACCCAACAAGCACCATGATGCAACTTGAAGGTCTCTCATGAAGACCTTCCCAGGAAAGCAAGACCAAAATG
>JAOVVA010000012.1:5569300-5580580 GCA_028565275.1 Leiocassis micropogon | reverse complement strand
GTTCATTTAGAGTCACCAGCCTCAGAAATCACCAATTAACAACCAGCACCTCAGATTAGAGCCGTTATGAAGGATTTTACACATGCACATAAGTAGCAGATACATCTCGATATCAACTGTTCAAAGGAGATTACTGTATATTTTGGATAAACGCCTTCAGTACTGTTTAACAGTGTAGAGAGAAATAAAAATCAGAACGACCATGGAGTTAGTACAGGAGGTGTCTCCAAACTTTTGACTGGTAATATATGATTTATATCATTTAAGATTAAAAAAATAACTTGAGGCATGAACCAGTGAGAAACAGGAGCAGATGATGACAGATGATCAGGCTGGTGATTAGTATACTGCTGATGATGATGATTGGTTGGAACAGACGAGAGGGGAAACGAGGTCGCTGCTGCTGAGGTTGTTACATAAACAAATGATTTATAAATAGTATCTTTAAGGCACTTTGCAGCCTGACGCAGTAAAGCATTTTATTTTTTTAATTTAATCTACATCATTCAATCTGTAATCTACTATCTATATCCAATTTAATCTACTCAATTTAATCTATAATTTAATTGTATTTACAGTAGTAGTTTAATATAAAGGAATAAAAGTACTGTATGTGGGTATTAAAAAAACTTCATTCACAAACAAACTGAAAATTGACTTTTTAGAACAAAAAAAAATGGAGAGGATATTTAGAAATTCTGTTTTAAGTGTCAACATGTGGACAGGAAAAAAAATTGCTCTTTTAGATTATTCTCGTGTATTTGACATGCTTACTGAGAACTTTTTTTTTTTTTTTGCCGACATGGCTCTGCAGTTATGGTTACATCGACACTTGCTTGTTTTTGTCAGGCTACGACAGTGTGTTTTTGCATGTTGCATTGTTTTGAGAACAAATAAAAACCTGTGTAAATGTGGACTAGGACTAAACACACAAAAACCACAGAGATCTTGTAAAACAACAGTTTGTTATTTTAACAGTTATGTGAAATGGACCACAGACACTACAGCTAACACTAATCATTCTAAAAATAAGCCGACTTTGGCTTTTCCCAGGCAAGTGTAATTTCACTCTCTCTCTCACACACACACGCACACGCACACACACACACACACACACACACACACACACAGCAGTACTTAATTCACTGTTTAATTTCTTTGTAAGATATTTCTAAAACGCCTCACAGAAAGCATTACATCATAAAGCCGATAGAAACAGGAGTCGGTACGACGCAATATCCAGTCACATCGATTCGTAGCGAGCGGTGCGTCTGGAATCGCTGTGTAATGGATAATAAATACATCAGAGAGTCAAGAGTTACTCACAGTGCCTGACATCTTGTCCAGCTCACTCATGGCTTCCTGGATAGCAGCTTCTAAAGGATTATTCAATTTCCCAGCTCTGAAAAAAAAAAAAAGGAGATGGAGAAAAAAAAAGACAGGAACGACAGGAACAGGAAGTGTTGGTTTTCAAGATTCAAGTGCTTCCGAGAGGTGGAAGTGAATCAGACAAATCGGCTGCAGTTCCTCTCCTCACCAGCAGATGGGAACAGACGGGAACAGAATTTCAGCACTAGATGTACAACTACTGACTTTAAGACCATGTTCTGCTATCGTCTTTTTTTTTTTTTTTTTGACATTTACCTCATCGCATCACTAAAAGGACCCAGCACAAGATTAGATTTGTTCCTTAGCGAAGCAGTGACAATGATCTAGTAAGTGCTGGTGTTTTGAAAAGCGTGTATTATTAAATTCTAACTTTAACAGAAGCATATTAAATCATTAATTCCTTCATCGTGTATAGCGCTCATCCTGCACAGGGTTGGGGGAAGTCTGGAGGCAGACCCGAGGTGGGAATCGAACCCTTGACCCTGGAGGTACAAGCTTTACAGTGCTGACCATCATTCTTTTGGTTTTGGACCACCCAGGTTTATGGAATTATGTGTATTAAGCATCGTACAGTACTTTCATGACAAGATCATTTTTGTGCAGGGTGGAGTTCAAAAACCCTGAACACACACAAACACACTGCCGTGCCATTATGTAAATGTCAATGAGAATTATCCATGCCACAACATCTGGCTTTCAGTGCTGCCTTTCTAGAGGGAGGGGGGGAAAAAAAAAAACAGAAAAGGAAAAGCACGCACAGTAAGGGAGCAGTGAATCCAGATCATCGGTCCTTAAACCTGATAAAGCTTCCAGTGATCTGGAAGCGGACAGTAGCCGACAGTTCCCTCTTACGCTAGCAAAATAAACAAGTACAGGAGCAGTAGTGCGAGTGCTGGACAAATAAAAAAAAAAGTACACAAAAAAAAAAACACTTATACGGAAGTCCAGTGTGTGTTAACGTGGAGGCTTCAGACATCACACTGTGTATTAGGGTTTTTCTAACCCATCATACAGAACTAAAGTTATCAATTACTTTAAAAACGCTAAACGGATAATGGGAATAACGCTGCAAAAATGCAGAATTACAAATACACGTATTATCACCACTCATTCACTCATCGTCTATACGGCTTTTTTAACGGTATTCAGGGTCATGGAGGGGGCCTGGAGCCTATCACAGGAGGCTTAGGGCACGAGGCGAGGTACACCACGAAGGACAGAGTGCCAATCCAAAAAAAATGCCTTAACATGATTGGCTGCATGAATCTACAGTCTGGGCTAAAAAAAATAAATAAATAAAAAACAGCCCCGGTCTTGCTCTTCGTTTCTTCATATAATTCTTTGTACATATTTAGTTCAACCATCGAAATAATCCACCATTTAATTGCATTTCTTACAAACAAAAATCTCAAATAAACGGCAGAGAAGAGACCTTACAGTTTACCCTCTCTTAGCCCTGGCAGTACCAGCTGACCATGAAGTGACCTTCACTTTTGGCCACAGACTTTGGCTTTTAAAAGGTTTATTGTTAAAAAAAAAAAAAAAAGCTCAGTAGTGTATGGCTCGGTGAAACTTTTTGCATGTTGCATGTATAAAGTTTTGCAAACGTGACTGCTTGTGTGTGCGACTAGTCCCCTACTTACAGACTCACAGCTTTTTGGTGGATATTGTGTTCGGCCCATTTATTAATAACAAGTTAGCAGATGTTTTTACAATGTTCAGATTTTGGCATGGACAGGGTGCCAATCCATTGCAGGGCGCACACACACGCTCATTCACACACTTCAGGCAATTTTGGGAAAGACAATTAGCTTCATCTGCAGGTCTTTGGAGTGTTGGAGGAAACCGGAGTACCCGGAGGAAACCCACCAAGCACGCGGAGAACATGCAAACTCCATGCACACGGAGATGAGAATCGGACGCGAACCCACTAAAACAACTGTAAAAACGTGAATCTGTACTATTTCTATGCCTGTGCAACCCATTTTTTAAAATTTTTAATTAAGTCATGTTTGTATAGTTGGTTCAAATTAAATAAAATTTTGTTCATCATACTCCCTATGTTGTGCTGAAAAAGAAAAGAAAAGAAATATCTTTCTGTACTGCACAATCCTGAGGCATTTCTATCTATACATAATGCTAATGCTATAAAGCCCATCGGCGCATGCAGACCGCAAGTACATTTCAGACCTGTAGAAAACGGATGATACACCTAGTCACAGAGACGAGACTTACTTTCTGTTCCTCTTGGCAGCTCGGTCACGTGCCTCCAGGTCCTGCGTTAGTGTTTTCAGCTTCTCGGGCTCCACCTATAAGTGACATTTATAATGTTTAACATTTTCTCCTAGCGCAACGACACTGAGGTGCAGTGCAGACTCCAACAAAAAAATGTGACACAGGCCCTTTCCGAATGCACACACTCATAATAAGAACAAGGTGTTCACTTATACTACAGGGTGATTCACTCGAAAGAGGTCCTAAATATTCTGTAATAACTCTCACTAGGATGAAGCAATCTGAACGAAAACAACGTACAACTTCCTCCTCAGTACGTGGAGCTTACATGGAATGGACCGGGATGCCCTGATGAGTTGGACCGATAAGGCCATTGTGCCGTTTAGCGCCGTACCCCTTCTTCACTCAGTCATTGGACTCCTCATCAGGATGGTGGTGTACAGTAACGAGCTTCGTAGCGCCAACCTATTGGGTCACCAAAACATTTAAGCTCCGGGACGTTCAGGAACATGGGCACCGGGGATCACTTCCATGCCATTGATTACACATGCGTCAAAAGACGTAGCGTAATTTCTTTTTGCTTCGGATTGCTTCCTCATAGCGAGAGTTATTACAGAATATTCAGGGCCTCTTTCGAGTGAATCACCCTGTATGTTGTACGTTTTCGTCGCCTCACCTTGGCCTGGTCGGACAGTTGCATGCTGGGATTGTGGCTGTGCTCCTCCCTTACTAGTTTGTTTGGCCAGGCAGGGAAACCCTTAATTGGCCAGACGAGATGCTTGACCCCCATCGAGTTCACCAACGTTTCACCAACGAGTTCACCAACGTTTAAGCCTCTCGGTCGGTAGTGCAGAAGCTCGGCAGAGGGCGAGTCCGGGTGGCGTAGCTCCTCCTCGCTGCTCAGGCTCTTGGTGTCCGAGGGGCTGGGTGCACAGTGCCCGTTAAAGTGTCCGTTGAAGTGGGCGTAGTCCTTCAGCAGCGGTCCCTCCAGGCTGGTGGAGGAGCTGGGGGACTGGTCGTCGCCCGTCAGCGGTTCGTTATAGCTGCCCCGCACGCAAAGAGGCGGACCGCCGTTTATGTGTGCGCACTGCTCAACCGTCTGCTCCAGCCGCTCTTTAAAGTTGACGTGGAGGGGGAGCGGGTGCAGCCGCTCTTTGAAGTTGATGTGGAGGGGGAGCGAGTTGTACCGGAAGTTCCCGGGATTTCCGTCACCCGCCGGCTCGGACGAATCGTGGCACTGCGGGTTCAGATCTGCACCGCTCGCCACTCTCTGCTCGCCGCCGCCGTCATTGCACGGGCTGCTGCGCACCTGTGCTGAACATTCCAGAAACTCCTCCCCTCTCCAGTGGGCGTGGCCAGGCTCCTCCCACTGCTTCCTGGGCGAGCGGAAGTAATCATGCGCGTCCGTGCTGTCGGGCGTACGCTTGCCATGCTCCGAGCTCCGGCGCGCGCGGTTGTTTCGGGGAGGGGGCGGAGGCCTGCCGCACGGCTGTACCAGCACGTCTGTGCCTTCGTGCCCGCGCGGCCCGTGGATGACTGCGTTGACGGCGTGCGGCAGGCCATGCGGCTCTCCGATGGATGCGGTGAAGGCGGTCATGGCTCTGAGTGCGGGCACGGGGCTGCCCTGGGTTCCGCTGCTGCCCACCGTTGTCGTGGCGATGCCCGCTTGCATGCATTTACTGGCTTTGTCCACTGCTGTCCGGTACAGAGCGTCCACCGCCTCCACGCCCGGCAACTGCTCCGAGCCCGGACCTCCGGCGCCTGCTCCCAACCTGACCTCGTTCTGCCCCTGGAGCTCTTGCTGACCTTCCTGGAACATTCCTGCCTCGGCAGAAAGTGATGTCACACCAGGTTGCGAGCTCATCTGGTTGTGGGAGATGGGGGTCCCGTCTGGCATGCATCTCTGGAACAGAGGGATCAAAGGAATCAAATTCTTTTCAAGCAAAACCTGATGAAACTTCTTAAAGAATAATTTTCATGCCTAATGTCCATTTTACACATTTTCCCAGCAGTCCCGTACGCCTCACCTGGTAGTCCTGGTACATACAGCCCATGCTGTTGGAGGCGTTGCTCTCAGGAAACGGTGTTTCTGAATAAGGGTGCCCCTGGGTCTGGTATGGGGAGACGCCATGAATGCTCTGGAGTGCTGGGTGCAGCTGGTGCTGCTGGTACATGTGCCCCGTGCTGCTCATAATGCTGCCCATCTGAGGATTACCTATACTGCAGTTCAGAGATGTTGCATTACCTGTCAAAAAAACAAAACAAAAAAACCCACAAATATTAAAGACATAGCTGTAATATTCAGACCAGTTAGACTAATTTCTAAGGCAAGTAACCTATAAACTTTTCTTTCTTTTTTTAATGCCATGCCAGCTTCTATGGCTATATTTTGGCTATTAAGCATTACCTTACAATGTAACCTCATAAAAATAATATATATACGGTTTATATTTATTTACAGATATTTTATAAAGATGTTTTTTTTTTTTGCACTAACAGACTAATTTCATTTATCATCATTTGCATCAACTGCTATTTTATTTTATCTTATTTTATTTGGTATTTGCACTGATGTCTTTTTATTTATTTATGTTTTAACTACTCTGTGTGCCTTAAATTGCCCTATGGGGATAAATAAATATTATATATATATTTTTTTAATTGAATTGAATATATTCATGGTGAGAGTCAGGTTTTGTTATTTGATATAAAAACTAGATAAGATGTTTAAAGCAAGGCAAGTTCTCTGTATAGCACATTTCATACAGTTAAAAATATGAGATAAACAATACAGTGCAGTCAGTTCGGACGTAGATTTAAGATATTTTTTTTCTAAGAAGTTTTTTTCTAAGAAGTTCAACAGAATAAAACAAGTTCCTCACAGAAGTCAAAGTATTACAGTCAAATAAAATTCATTTGATGGAGAGAAATCGCTTAATCAAGAGTAAATTTTACAAATCTACATCATGTAAAATCAAAGAATTTTCTCTTGATTGTAAAAATTTGTGCAGCTTTTGAGTGTCCTATTCTGCACCTTGTCTAAATAACATGATCCCAATGATTATTAAAAGAAAATGTATGTTTTTTTTCCGGCAGCAGGATTTAAGTAACCGATATGTTTAATTTAAAGTCAGATAAGAATCTTAAACGATAGGAAAAGAATGAAATACATCTTCGTAGTCCAGTTTATTTGTTACTTAAACTAAACAAAAAAAGAAAAGCTTATTTACACTTCTGTCTTGACTGAGAGCATGTGGCGTTGCCTAAATCCTGAGTAACAGCTATTATTTTATTGTGTGTGTGGGTCTACATGTGCATTGGTAATTAGACTTTGATCTACATCTCTCAACATAGGGTACATCCTCAATCCTAAGAATGACATCCCGTGTTGATGTCAATATTCACGTGAACATGCTTGACCTGATCCCGGCCCCTAGAGGGCGCCCTCAGTGCTTAAAGTTACGGCTGGTGTGATTGGCCCTCCGCTCTCCAGATGGCACAAAGTCTGCTGTGTGCGCTCTGGCTTTCTCTTAGCATGTACTCTTTTCTCTACCTCTGTCGTCTTCCTTTCCCAGCCTGGCTTATGCTCGCTCTCTCTCAACCATCCCCCCCTCCCCTTTCTTCCCCTCCTCCCTCGCGCTGTCTCTCTCTCTCGGCCTGAATAAAGAGAGCAAGGCTACCAGATGGCAGGGTAGGTGAGTGGATCTCTTCGGATGTCTGTATACATGGCCAACACCTGCCTCAAAACAGATTAGCAGTGAACTTCATCCAGGAAAACGTTAATAATGAATAAATGACCACTAATAGAGACCGGTCGAGCTTATCGACGGTATATCAGGCGTCGATTACATCGTCAAGCTTTTTAAAAGCGGTTTTAACTTCAGGATGACACATACACATTGTGCGTGTGTGCCTACATGTGCATTGCTAAATAGACTTTGATCTAAAATACAATAAAAGCAAAATTCACACACTCTTCCTCAGGTTTTTGCTCGATCATGAAGTTACTCGGGGCGTGTACGCCAAAATTCAATCTCTGACTAAATATAACATCTGAGCGAGACGCGGGGTTCCAAGCACCGTTCTCAAACAGCGCCACAGCAGCTAGTTCTCACAGACAACACTAAACCAGGGCTTAAATTGATTTATTTGTGGCAGCTCGGGTAAATATTAACACCTGACCACCACATTATCTAAAATCATGTTTTTTTTTCTTCTTTTATTAAAAAAAAAAACAAACTATATAATTAATCTTTGGAGTCTGGTTCCTCTCACGATTTCATCCTCATGTCATCTCGGAGGCTTTTCCCTTGCCACGGTCACGTCCAGTTCGCTCATGAGGCACAAACTGAAGACTCTATACGTTTACATCCGGGATTTTTATTCCTGTAAATCATCATCGACGTCCACGGTTAACAACAGTGCTACACAAATGACACCGGATTGAAATGAGGGCAGCGCATTGATTCTCTCTCTCTCTCTCTCTCACACACACACAGACGCAGACACGCGCAGACAGGCACACACAAAAGCACAGACACACACAAAAGCACAGACACACACAAAAGCACAGACACACACAAAAGCACAGACATGTTTGTCAGTGGACAACCCCTCCTCTCCACGCGCAGTCTGAATCGGCTACAAACAGGGTTGCCAGATTGGGTTGTTTTATATCCCGATGGGATATACTTTGCTTAATTTTGAGCAACTCAAAGAAGTCTTGAGTGGGTAATAAACAGTTAGGCTAATTTTAGTGAAACAAAGTACAAAAGGTGTTCAGGTCAAACTGGGACTGAGTGGGAGAAGTGTTCGACCCTACAATTTGTGAACGCCTAAAATCAGCTGCACAGTTCTCCCATTGTGTATCGTGTGATAAAGAGACACGGTGGAAACAAATTTTTAAATGTTTTAAAATGACGTTTCATATCGCCAAAGACGCCCATTAGAGATGGTGAGAAAAAACTGATTTAGTCACGTATCATAATTTGTTTTCTGTGGCGATTCATGCACTGCTAAATTTTAAAGTTATATACGTTTGCGTTAGAGCTGGTAATATGTTGCAGTTTCTTTATAATCCTACAGGTGGCGCATGCTTTAAACTATTCACACATTAGCTGGCAGGCAGGCAGAACAATGTCATGTGTGGTGGGGGCGAAATATATGCTAAATTTGTTGAAAGTTATTTAAAAAATAATATTGAATCAGGATATTTATACTTGCATAATCACAATACAAATGGAATCGACACCTAGGTATCGTGATCATATATCATATCATATCAGGTGGTCCCTGGTGATTCCCATCCCTAGGGAGCATATACACTCCCAAAAGCCATCCACACAACTAAGAAACAGAAACCCTATATAACTGGTACGTACTAGAACCAAATCAGGACACAGATTTCAGTGCCTCACTTCGGTGCCATGCCTAAGTGATCGATTAAAATATTCATCCTCTCGTTCTCTGAAACAGATGCAAGAACCATAATCTCCCTCACCGCACGTGAAAAATAGTTTCCCGACTGAGAAAACGCGAATCGGAAAATCTCTGATAATGCAAATCGAACTAATGTTTGAAGTAACACAAGTGTCCATGTTTTCACATTCAGACTTAAAAACACAACTCAGGAAATGAGAGCAACCTAGTCAGTCAAACCCTAGCAAAGTCAGGAGAGCTGGCGTGTTTTCCCAGATAAGGCAGATACGGTCATATTTCTGCAAAAGAATTGCTAAAATTTGAAGCTGGTTTTTGTAGGTGGTTTAGGTAGCTTGCGAATTAGTTACTACTAAAATATGTTTTGTACTTATATTTATGTACACTTACATTTACTATATTGTTTATTTTGTGTAATTTCATTTTATCCACCATTTTCTGTGGCTCTTTATTTATTAAATTTTTTAAAGCAACTGTTCAGGCACCGGTATAAAAAAAAAAAACAGCACTCAGTCCTACACACATCTGACCACATGATTAACCAATAAAACACAACTGACCGCAGATATGAAACACCAAACAAAAATATTTTTGCGCAGTAGCCTTGGCCCGTCTGTTAAACAGTACAAAGCAGAAGAAGAATGTGTTGTTTCACTCCACTATGATAGACATATGTAGAGCCGCACTGGACCACATATCTGGCACAAGTTTAAGACTAGAGTTCGGACTCTTCACAGTGTTTCCTTCACCAACATTTCACTGCCCCTGGATTAAAAAATCTGAACATGTTTAGTTTCTTGGTCTATATAGGAGTATGTCTGTTTATGGGTGTATACAGGATTACCAAATGTATTATGCTACTATACATTTCCATTTAAAAAAAAAAAAAACCTGAAAAGCTCCCAGAGACCAAAAACCAACGAAGATGACGACTAAACAGTGAAATCGCACAAGCATGGTCATGTGATGAATTTTCCACTAACACGGCTTAGCCACTGTGACGCCTCAGCTCCCAAAGTTGTACGATAACTTTTTCTCTATTCCATGCACGGGTGCACTTACTTTTTGTCCCATCAGAATTGCTAGTTTTATTTATTTTTTTTAATTGAAAAGTTGAACCATTTTATTTTAATTCGTTGATATTTATAAAATGTTTGCTCCACTTCTGTTTGTGTTTGAAGCAAATAAGTTGACATTCGTGCATTAATTGCAAAATTTACACCTGATATTTACATCTACATTATATAACTTTGAACGGGACAGTTTGTTTGAACCCGACCCATTCTTCAAGTGATCAAAAATAATGGAACGTGACATTGCTTGTTGCCAGATTTAACGATTTATTTAAACAATTAAAACCGGGGACAATCTGATATTTTTTGTTCATACACATTTCCATAATTTTCTTTTGATTCTGTAAAGCTGATTTTGTTAAAGGACTACTGTTAAAAGCGCTATACAAATAAAATTGAATTCTTGGTTCCAGCCCTGGGTTTAGTCTGTAAAGACTGCATTTGTTTTTACAAAAGATAAACCAAGATTAAGACCAGAGAGCTGTCTACAGTTGAAAAGCAAGTTATTTTAAAGTGAAGAAGTGTTCAATACAAAAATCGCAATGTCCTGAAAATAATAATAATAATAATAATCCTGTAAATGATTTGCAAATAAATGAATTTGCATTGAGCTTCGAAATGTTAGTTTGTTTCCATACGAACATTAGATCTTCAAGTGTTTAGTTTATATCAATGCTACACGACTACTCTGATAAAATCATATTAAACTACTCGCAGGTTTGATTTAAAAAGCAGTGATGCTACCCAGTACTCTGCTAATGGATAGTAAAGTAATAGTTTTGCTACTTGCAGCAATGTTACAACGAGAAAAAATTAATTACTAACTGGATTGAAGCCCAGCTGGAGTTTTATTATTATTATTATTATTATTATTAATATTATCATCATCAACCACAATAAAAACATCAAAGGGTTTTGGCCAGATCATCTAAACATTCTTGTACACATACACAAATACCTCATACGTGGGGTGTTTACGTCAAACCAAGACTTGCAATGAAATACACGACGGCATAAAACTTAAACACTTGTAGGGCTGGTCCGAATACCATTTTTTGAGCTTCGAGTAATCGGTAGTGATCAACATCGAATATTCGAAGCTTCGGTGGGAGGGGGCTGAATATATTCTTATCTCTAATAAAGGCAG
>JAOVVA010000012.1:5526012-5568287 GCA_028565275.1 Leiocassis micropogon | reverse complement strand
AGTTTATGTTCACATACAGCTACATGACACACTGCATGAAAAATCATATTTGAAAACGCATAATAGGGGCACTTTAATGAAACTTTGCCGGTCATTTGTTATTTGAAAAACTATGTTATGAATGGTCATTTGCCGGACGCACTAATCTGCATTAAACATGGAGTGTATTTGGTTGACCCATCAAGCACTATAATGGAACTGGCTCTCATAAAGACCAACTCAAAAACTTACCTCTACTGCAGAGGAGAAGTTCATTTAGAGTTACCAACCTCAGAAATCACCAATTAACAAACAGCACCTCAGATTAGAGCCATTACGAAGGATTTACAGAGAAGTAGCAGAGACATCTCAATGTCAACTGTTCAAAGGAGATTATTGAATATTTTGGACGCTTCGGCATTTTTAATTTGTGTCTGAGAGCCTTTTCTTTCTTCAGCACCCTGCACATTCCCAGGATCCTCAGCCCTACCGAGTATCTCTGGCATGAAATTGAAGGGGAAGTTTGTGTGCATCGTCTCATCATGCCTTATAAAGGCCAAGGGGGCGCTTTAGAAACAACTTGCTTTGCAACTCCGTGTTTTGCGTGTATGAAGCCGGCAGTAACACTTATTGTTTATCCTGCTAGCAGTAGACTGTGGTGTGTATGCAGCAGTCTTCGGGGGCAGTACGTATACTGAGCGTACAAGAATGATAGCAGTCGGCCCGCTGAGCTCGAGGGGTCGCCCAGTACGGACAGCACGTATGATCTACTGATGCTGCTGGTTGCCGAGTAGGTTGCCATGGGAACCGTAGCGGGATGATTGGTGGGGCTGTCCACAGTTTGATTCAGACTGCAACCCCTCCCCTTTCCACTACTGCACAACAACGCACACAACAATACACACACGCGCGCACACACTGTAAGGAGGAGGCCTGTGATTTAATGGGGCTGGGGGGAATTGTGTTGGATGTGTGTGTGTGTGTGTGTGTGTGTGTGTGTGTTGAGTGAAACCACGCAGTGTGTCAAGAGTGTTTGCTTACACATTGTTGAGAGAGAGAGAGAGAGAGAGAGAGAGAGTGTGTGTTTTTTATCCTTGCCAGAAAAGAGGCAGAAAAGTCAGAAAAGATTTATCATCATCTGAGCAGCTTTAGAGCGTTCACTCAGCCATTCCTCTGGAGTTAGAGCAGAAAAGCTGTTACACCCTTTTAGGACAAAAGCATCTCGACGTGCTATTCTCTCCCGTTTTTTCCCCCCACCCTAGTGCATTTTGTAATACAATGTGCTTTTATGTGTGACCTGATCGTACCTTAGGTCCCAGCACATATTACGTCTTTGAAATCAATTCCAGATGAGCTTGCCGTTTCTTCTGGTTGGACAAGTCAAACTTTTAACACGGGATCCAGACCGATAAAACAGTCTGAACAAGTTAATGTCAAATTTTAAAACCCTGACTCTTCTGCTGCATACTAAATATACACACCTAGGACACGCCCCCTTCTCCAGCAACCATTTATTCCATATAAGTTGTTGTACTCCGTCTAACAAGTACTGGACAGTCACAGGGCATACAGGGGGAGTGAGGGCAGAAATGGTTAAGGCTCCGAGTAACTGATCGGTTCAAAATACCAGCACTGCCTTGGTTGCTCCAGGGGGCACTGTATCCTGGCTGACCCTGCGCTCTGACTCCACTGGGATATGCAGGAAAAACAAAATTCACAGTGGTGTAAGGTACATATGGCGGCACGGTGGCGGAGTGGTTAGCACCATCACCTTGCACCCCTCTAGGCTCTGGGTCCAATTCTGTGTTGGGTCTGTGTGCATGGAGTTTTGCATGTTCTCCCCATGCTTGGTGGGTTTCCTCCGAGTGCTCTGATTTTCTCCCACAGTCCAAAGACATGCAGTTGAGGCTAATTGGCGTTCCCGTAGTGTGAGTGTGTGTGTGAATGTTGACCAGAGGTCCTGCCACGGTTGTACAAGATGTAAAGAACGGTGGTCACCTTTGGCCTCAAGAGTCCCTAGTTGGACTACAGAGGCTCCTAGATGGATAGATGGTACGGTCCAAGTGACAAATAACTGAATAGAATCTTAACACGGCGCTCACGTTTATAACTCTGACCAGGCAGGATTTAGGGATTTAAGTTGTTTAGGGTCAGTGAATGTAAGCCTCCTTCATTTTATATCGAAATTAACTTCACTTATTCTACATTTCGTTCTGTTTCACTTCTCTTCCAAACGCACCATTTCAGTGTTTGTAGCTTTAAATAGCCTGCCTCCAATGGCCCTTTTGAGGAAGTGCATTTTCCTAGCCAATCAGAACACAGGAACTGGAAATGTCCATGTTCGGGCATTTTCTTAGCCGTATTTCCAACAAACATAAGATGAAATATATATGTAATATATATGTAAGCATGTTTATTCATGATGGAACTATAAAAGTTGAGCTGAAAAGTCTGGGTTAGCCGCTAGTGGTAAACTTGCTTGTTAGCAGTTAGATGCTATTCACTAGCCTGGAGCTGGGCAGAGATGAAATGAAATGAGCTGGGCTGAGCTAAGCATTGAGCCAGAACAGGGTATCTAGGTACATGAGGTCACAATATCCGGAAAATCTGATTTGCAGGTTTAAGCCCGAGCCAATACAAAAATGTCTAATGGAAGCTAAAATGAGAATTTTGGTTAACAGTTTGTACTGAATAGGAGAGACGTCTAACAATAAGCGCAAAGACATTTAAATATTTACGAAACCAGTCACATCTTGACCCGTGATAGCATTGTGTCATCACCCATATGAGAGCGATGCACCCTGTGAAAAAGCATTAGTCCAGGGCTGCACGATTTTCCTGATTTCATTTCTAAATGATGGCGATTCACGTGAATGTATTTCCCTGCATTCAGATCAAACTGCACTAACGTTAATTTTTTCAACAACAATCCCAGATTGCGACATCAGTCACACTCATTAGTCTCTCTCACACACACACACACACACACACACACACACACACACACACACACACACACACACAGTGTAACACAAACTAAATTAATTCACCAATCAGGCCAGAGATTAGTGAATGATTTGGACATACTGTAACATCGAACAATTCTCTCTATCTTTATTCCTCAATTATGGCGTTCCAATATTAGCGCATGCTCACTCAACTCCAACCAATCAGAAGCTATAGGAGGGACAGTACCAGCCAATCAGAAGCTAGAGACGGGGGATAAATTCTATGACATATACTTTATCATCGCATGCGTTTATTTATGTTACTATTTTTATCCAGAATAAGGAAAATGTCTAGAAATACATTCTACTGTCTGAGCAGAGACATGCATGTACATTTCTAATTGGAATTTAACAAAGAAGTGGGTTAAGATGATAAAATCTTTGACGACAACAAACTCTACACTTTAAACTACCCATTTAATCTCAACCTACCTAAAACATTGTGATTTACTTTATGCTGATAAAAAAAGAGAAAAAAAACAAGATATAAACCAATGGATGCGATGATGAAGTATAGGAGTTCACTTGTACAAGGTCTAAAAAGTACAAATGCTACTATCTTATTTATTATTATTCTATATTTGTTATAAGATTCTATTAACTTTCAACAGCTTTAAAATTATTCAGGCTCTAAATTTAGGTTTAAAATCTTTTTTTTTTTTTTTTACTTGAGTGCAATAAATGCTTTGGTAAAGAAAAAAAATATCATGTGAAAGAATCGCGATCTCAATTTAAAAAAAAAAATCGTGCAGTCGTCCAATTGGCATTTATGTCTTCTTTTATATATTTGTAATATTTTTCACTTCAACAACAGCAATAAAAATCGGGCTTACACTTATAGGTTATAATGAGGTCATAAGTCATCAAGCTGTACTGTACAACTGATTGCGATAAACTATGAATGGTTAAACCTGGTTCAATCGTCAGGTTGTTGGAGATCATTCGACTATGATCTAAATGTTCTCTTTTACAGTGAAATACACTTGAACCTGGTGCTCAGACTTAACCTGGTATAATACATACAATCCATGTGTATCTGGTCACCTCACTCCTCCTGCTCTGACTCGCCTGCTATCCTTTTGTCAACGTCTCAAAGGTGCCACGTCACCTTCTGCTGTCACTTACCTTCACCACCTTTCTCTCTCTCTGCGTAGCAGTTATTATTTTGGTCAACCTTAAATAGTCTGCTTACCAACCTGGTTTTGTTACGTAAACTTAAACAGCATCTAGTATTTGCTTGATATAAAATAAATTTTTATTTTATGGCGTCACACCAACACGTTTTTTTTTTTTTTTTTTAAACAAAAGGTAAAATTTTAACTCATCGGTAGCACACAACGCCCCATGCTAATGGTGCGTGTTATTAATTGCACAAATGCTCTGTTATAGTGAAGCATGTCCAATCTGCCTAGGTTTTACAGCATGTGTTAAAGCACATAAGATCTGAGGAACTCTGTATGATCTAGACAGTCAGCAAAATGCTAATAATCTCAAGGAGTGAACAGCTATTAGCTTTAACTGCCGTATCTCCAAACACTCATTTTACATCAACGATAAATCCTCATCTATGTTTTCTTCACTATGGTTCAACTCAGCTTTAATGCTTACTTCACAGCAAACCCAAATGACTCATAAGTCCTTCGTCTGATTGATAGGAGGCTGATGGAGAAAAAAGAAGAAATAAAAAAATCCAGATATGCAAGCGTAGCATAAAAATCAAACTGGAAATAAATTCCAAATACATTCCATGGTGGTTCAGCGGCAAGAGAACCTCACTATGACTCACGGCGGGGCCGGATTATAAAAGTAGTCTAACAGAATAGAGTCAGATTTTTCCTTGTGGCAGTAAGTTTGGTAAACCAGATGAATAGAGATTGCTGATAGCTGGCTTCCCGTTCCTCCAGTGCCATGGAGCAAAAGTTCTCCATCCCTGTCTCACGTTAAATGATGTGCTGCACTTTTGTGGCCTAAAACGAGTGCTGAACCACAAAACCATATACTCCATGGACTTGTAAACTTCTGCCACAGTACAATAACAAAACTATTCCAAGAAGACTATCCCCCTAGGGTTACTAAATGCAAAATACACACTACCGTAACTACTTAGGCATAAGTACATAGCAGAATCCAGTTCATAATCAATCATGTTAAAAATGTCCCATACATCCCTCTTATTTTAACCTTACCTGTTTAACCTTCATTATACCCCCTTAATCCTTCAGTGTTATGATTCCTAACTGACTATATATACCAACACTTGAAAGCAAGGCCAACCGATAAAGCAAAAGTATATGCTCTTGTGCTTACCTCTGTCGGACATGGCTTGGGCGCAACTAGCATCATTGCTATTGGATATTATACAGGACATGTTTGGGCGGATGTGTCCATGAGGAATTCCTTGTTGCTGTTGATGTACATGAGACAGCTGCTGTGGGTGAGCACTTGGGTGTCCCATAGGAGCATGTCCTAGAGGAACCTGTCCAGTTTGGCCAAGCGGGCCACAATTCCCCATAACCGTGGCTTGCATCTGGTTCATCATCCCTGGAAACGGAGTCTGAGGGCCTTGTGCACCAGGCTCCATGCTGGGACAGTGCATCCGGTCTGACTGACCGTGAAGCCGTTGTTGTAACTGCATGCTCTGTTGAGCCATATCAGGGGTCATAACACCCTCTCCAAAGTGCATCTGACTGGGGCCGACTGCAGGTAATGGCCGACTACCCCTGGCCATGTGGGAGCTCTGGTTGCCCATCGACTGGAGTAGCTGGGCCATGGAGGTGTTAGGAGGTAGACCCCCAAGCCGGGGTATTTTCCTCATTTGCTCCGGAGGAGGGCAAGTTGGCCTGGGACCACTCATGTCTGGTTTCATCACGTTGAAGACCATGTTGTCATGACTGCCAGCCTTTGGAGGTTGCTTACGCTTGCGAAGAGGGTCACGCTGCTGGGCCATGAGCTTGTCTCGCAGAGCGGCACGTCCACTCTGCCCCTCAGGCATAGGCATTAGAATGGTCGAGCTGGGTGGTAACATAGGATTTAAAGTGTTGGGACCTTCAACAACCCTGCTTCCATTATTTCCACCGCCAAGAGAGCAAGGCATCCCATTGCCACCATTTCCATTATTACCACCACTCGTATGACTAGCACATCCGCTGCCCATTCCGCCAGCAACTGCACCCATTCCTTGGCCAACACTCATACCAGCACCACTGCCACCTATCCCACCACTGCTACCACCAAGTTTGTTTTGATTTGCTAGCTGTGCTTTGGCTGCTGCTGAGAGTAGACTACTGGCAGGGAAAGATGCAGAGTTGTGCTGGTTGAGGATTTGGTTGAGGGGCATGCCCAATAGTCCAGGATGGTTTTTCTGGGGGGCATTAGTGCCTGAGGCTGGGGGAAACATGGAGTTGTGTTGACTGCTTATCGCATTACCCATTCCTGACAGAACTTGGTTGGGGTCTTTGTACTGATGGAGTGCGTCAGGCTTGGAAGAGGGGCTGGAAGGCATGGTGGGTCTGGGCGAACCCATCGAGGATCGTGGTGAGCGTGGTGGAACCTTGATGCTGCCACATGAGGCCTGAGGCCCTGAGGGCATGGCAAAGTTCCCATGCTCAGACGAGGTGGAAGAGGAGCGGGATCTCTGCGGAGATGCTTCCATGCGGCCCATTGCAGGCCCAGACATGTGCACAGGGGACGTTACTGGTGAGGGGGAGATGGAGGTGGCTGCTCCATGCTGAGTCCTCTGCATGTGTCCACCATGGCCAACGGGCCCAGGCTTCACTGTTGGTAATGGAAGGTTACTTGGCAACGGGACAATGGCAGGAGGGATGTTTACATTCATCATTGGTACCTGAGAGTGAGCATTGGCCTGGAAGTTGGATGGGTTTTGATTTGTCATGGGACTTTGAATGACAGGTTTGCTGGGAATAGGGTCCAGAATTCCCAGAGGATCTTTTTCAGAAGTCATCTGTTTTTTCTGGACCGCACATGTTGGGGGCATAACAGGGGAAGGACCGGGGTGAGGTGCAGACTGGGCCTTGTGGTGAAATACTGCTCTGGTCATGTCCATACTAGGTGGATAGCTGACATTACAGTGTGGCTTTTTCATAATAGGGCTTTTATTAGGGACTGGGGGAGAGAGAGGTGTGTTAGTCCTTCCAGCCATGGCACAGGATAACTGGGCAGCAGGTGAACCATGGACCATGACACCAGGAGGGGACATGGGTGTCCTACTGTTGCCATGAATTGGGCTGGGACTGCCAGCCCCCTGAAAGCCACAGGGATTGCTTCGTGCAAATCCGTCCGGACTACCCAAAGAGTCTGTTCTAGGGGACAGAGAGCCATCCCCATATGCCTGCAAACCTGACGAAGGGCTCAACATGCCTCCAGGTCCACTGCGGTAGGGGGACTTAGGCCCTGGCTCATTACTGCCCAATCTTTGTCTGGGGTATCCGGAGTAATGCTCCAGCTGTTGAGCACTGCTTATGTCTGCAGAGTAGTGTCGCTGACCAGCTGCCATCATCATCTTGAAAGGGTTCTTACAGTCAGGTAGTGTTGAGTTTGACAGCCCATCGTGGGACTTATTCCTTATTGCTTGAGGGGTTGCAGATCGCTGAATGGTAGGGGCCATGGATGTCACAGCACCTTTAAAGGAAAAACAGGTTTATTTAAAGGGGGAAAATACCTTCAATGCATGGAATGAAAAAGATTTCTAAACATTAGTACTCGATCAAAAGACAGTAAGATGAAGAGAGCATACTTGTGCCTCCACTGGGACCGGTCAGCGTTAGGGAGGGGTGCGGTAACTCCATACTTCTGTGCAGAGTGGCTACAGCTATGAGCTTTCTCTTGTGGATGCAAAGCTTTGTGACATCTTCATCAGCCTTCACATCCTCTGCAGTCCTCTGTTTGACAGCGGCCCCAGGATCGAAATTAAACACCTGAGAAAAAAAGTTGTTAACATGAAACCGTTAGCCTACATTGTCAAAATGTGCTTCTGTGCTGACCTTGCGTAATAATTCTCTGACCTGCATATTTCCAGGTAATGCAAATGTATTAATCCGTTTTACAAGTGAAATGGGTATGCAGTGAGTAAAACCAGTGAGGAAAGACTGACCTTGGGGAGGATGAGTGGACACTCCAGGCCACACTTACAGGTGCCATCCGTGAGTAGGTAGGACTTCACCTGTTCAAGGCTGGACAGCACTGATCCACTGGGACTAAAGAACAATTTATTAGTATTACTCATATGCCTTAAGAAAAAAAAATAAAAATAGAAAAAAAGCTTGGATCCAGGACTAAATATTTAACAGCTCCTCCATACATCCTTTACCTGATATAGACGACCCCAGCGGACTCCAACTTGCGCTGCCAGCCGATAGGCACCTGGGTAGGCGCAGGCTGCCCCTCCACCTCCCCTCTCTCACTCTCCTTTCCTCCATTCATTTTTCTGGGTTAGCGCTTGACTCCGCTGGAGAGATCACACGTTCTTTAATGTCCCAACACTACTTGTCATCGTGTCTCTCGGAAACGGGAGGACGGAGCGCTACAACTTTCCTCTAAAGAAGTTGGCTGTGGCGAAATGTGTCCGGGGCTCGGTGCACGCGAGGTAAGGCTCACAGCGGGACCGCGCCTCTGATGAGCCTCATCGCGCTGCTACTAAATGGACATGGGGATTCCCATAGCGGTCTCTGACCAATCAGAGCCATGAGAGTTGTGATAGAGTCCACGGGCTACATATGCAAAACACGAAAAAAAGCACCTTAGAGTATAAAACGCATGATTACAGGGGGGTGGGGGGCAAGCGCGCTGCAAACCGCCGTGCAGCACGCACATTCAGCGCAATAGGAAGAGGGGACTCTCCGGGTCACGAGATTGCTCCTTGGAGAAGTGGATGATTCTCATTTTCTTTCAGGCTGATCAGTTCAAACTGAAAAATCCCATCACATACTCGGCCACGACGTCAGAGCCGGTATGGTTTGCATGATTACTGTGAGGAAAAAAAAGAAGAAGAAAAAAAAATACAGATTAAGATGCTTAAACAGAACTTTTAAAACTTCTTTGTAATGTATGGAAAGATAACAGTGAGAAATGGACTTCTTTTAAAAGCATTAAGAAAGTTTAGATATTTGAAATGGCGTTTGTGGAGGGAAAAATAGAAAGCAATCTTTTGTCACTCTGAATCCTTCGGTTCTGACAGAGCTTTGTTATGGAGAGAGGACTGCACCCTCCACAGCGCATACATTTCAGCACTGGGTGAATCATCATCTCTCTCCCTGTATTTCCTGTTGTGCATGACTAATACAGTAGAGCAGGACCAAACGGGAGGATATAAGGAGGTATGCATCTTTGTTCTCGTCACGTAAAATCTCCGTACAAAATTAAACTGTCCGGCTGTAACGTGAACGATAATTTCTCTGTATCCAATTCGCAGTGAATTTCAAATATACCCGCAAAGCAAAATATAAACTGAAATCAAAACTCAAATGTAGCCAGGTCTTCGGGAGAGTGCTGTCCTTTGGGAGGTTCCTGGGGATGTTTTCGCTTTTTTTTTGTAGACCTAGAAACCTTTAGCTTTTATAGACATTAGTAAACTGCACAATGCATGCAAAAAGCATTTTAATACACTTAATACACATATTTGTGTTGCGTACAGGAGCATTAGTCTGGCAGCAGTCTGAAATATGAACCGTGTGTGCTTCCTTCAACACCACCTGCCTGTATACAGTATACGAACGCACAGCTATCCCCCAAAAAACCCCAGAAAAGATGTGCCACTCTTTGAATCCCCCCCAAACTCCAAAACAGCTAATCTATAATTTCTTCCTATATAAAAACGTTGTCTCATAATATGTTATGTTAAATAAATCAGCCCAGTTATTCTAGTCTGAGCGTGTAGTTCCCCTAAAAACACAGACGAACACAAGCAGCAGGTACAGTCCCGCACTGTAAAAACCCCAAACTACACATTACGATGCTAAAAATAGCTTTCCTCAAGTGATGAGTAAAGGCCAGTGATGCTCATGCTGCGTGAAAGGTGCAGGCGCAGTTAAACGGGATCAGATCCAAAGGTAACAACGTTGTTCAACCAGAGCAGTTTCCAATTCTAACACATGATACTGTATCACGCTTTTTCAAAATTAGGCTAGGGGGAATAAAAAAAGAAAAGAAAAAAAAAAGTGACAATTTACGTCGGCCAATTTTATTTTCACCAAGTAGAACAACCATTTGTCTTTATAAAGATGGGAATAAAAAAATATGTCTGAATGACTCCCTTTGAAACAGTTTTTTTTTTGTCCACACAAATTCTTGCCTATGTACCATACGTGCTGAATTCTCTAAATATATAGAAACAGTAACCGTGATGGAGATAAAATACACAAGACTGTTGTTGGCCAGCCTCTGAAGAGCTGAATCGAACTGGTTATCATGTTGAAGTATAGATTAAAGTATCAATCTTTCTTTATCTTGTGCAACTAGGGCTCAAGTTAATAAAAGTGCTATTTCTATAATTAGCCGTTTTTACATGGACAATATTTCTTCCATCTGATCTTCTCGTAACCAATCGTAGAGCAGAAGACAGGATTCAGGAATAAAGATAAGCTAGGAAGCCTGACCCAACCTCAAAGCTGGAGAAAATGCTACTTCTAGTCCTTATGAATGTGAATCAACAGTCACTACCCGATACGATATTATCACGATACCTCGGTGCCAATTCGATTTATATTGCAATTCCATAAAAATAAAAAAAATCACAATTTTAACTGTAAAATTTATTATTATTTTTTTTTACTGTTTTACAATTTTAAGACCTTGAGTCTTTTAAAAAAACGTTGTCATAACTTTAGTTTTGCACCTTAGCTTTATAACTGATTTGAACATGAGTAATACAAACTAACTTCCAATACGAGAGTCTAGCATTTAAATAAAAAATTTAATTAAACAAAAAGCTACATTGTTACTGAGCGTGCTGCATCTCTTTCATTCGCCATAATCATGATTTCTAAACAAACTGAGAAAATAATTTCACTCCTACCACACGTGATGCCAGGGTGTGAAAAGTTTAAAGTGCCACCTGTAGGATTATAAAGAAACGTTTGTAAGTTGGATTTGTTTTTAAGTCTGACAACACGAGTTTTATACGCCTTTGACACAAATATAAAATGAAAAGCATAGCAATCCACTTGACTAAATCTGAGTCCCCTTTCACCACACTGCCATTATGTGGCCAAATAACCAAAACTGCACCTCAGGAGTACTTTCTTTTACAGTGAAATGTCTCCGCACCTTTAAATCGCGAGGGGAATCCCAGATTTGTTCGCATCTACGAATGTTGGTAAAAACGTGGTCTGTTTGTATCTGCAAAAATTCGTAAAAAAGTCTTAGGACTACCAGTATTTTTTAAAAATTTATTTCAGTGTGGCGCCCTCTCACTCGGACTGAATATTCGGATCGGGTCAGGACGTTCATACTGAGGTGTTGTTGACATCATGCATCAGGAGCTACGCTAGCTGATCAAATGCATTTACGGATCGCAACAACCTGCTTTTCCTTCCTCTGCATTTTCAGCCAGGTTTCAGATTTTAAGCGTGAGTTAAGAGTGCTGCTGCTGTGCATCACTACCACTTCTATAACTCTTCACACGTTATCCGATAAACAGATCAACTTTTCCTGAAGACGGTAGGTTTAAACAATAAAGACGACTCGCTGCAATCAGCCACTGAAGAAATATTTCAAGCTCTACGAAGTGAAATTATTACTAACACGCATCGACAGTGATCCAATATGGTGTTGTGCCGACGTTGGCTGGATGTGTGTGCGTGTGTGAGTTATGTGGGAGCATGATTTTTTTTCCCCCTTAAAACAAACAAACAAAAAAAAACCCTGGACCAGTTCTTCTTGCTATGAAATCGACTCCATGGTGACTTGTGCGTCCTGACAGAATAAAGGCAAAAGCGCGATGTTGCTGCTTTACTGGAGAGAACGTGTGATATTAGAGACATGACAAAATAAACACGGCTTTAATACACTGCCTAACTCGGCCCTCTCTGATGTGTAGCTGCCATTGTTCTCAGCTACCGGTTAATGTGTGTACTCGTAGAACCGGCCTGGATCCTTCATGTCTCGATGACAAAGCAGGCTGAGGAGGACAAAAAAAAAAAAAAAAAAACCCAAAAAGCATTTGTCTAAACACAGCTGTTGAAAGGAGATGGATGTGAAAATGGACTTGCGCACTTATTTTAAATCTCATTTAAACACTGCTTATTGAGATTTGATCAAGAATGAACACAAAGCCTGTTCTATGTTTATCTCTGCGTTAACTAAAGATTTTATTTAAAAAAACAAAAAAAACAAAAATTCACAACCTTGATTTATTTCTCAAATGTAATTTGATTCACGTGAAAGTATCAGATCTGCAACATTTGTACTTGTGTGTGTCAAAAGTCATCTTTATACACACCAATCAGCCTGGTCGCTGCATTACATCTAGGGCTGCACGATATTAGGAAAATATGCGATATGCAATATTGTTGTTGAATATTGCGACAACGATATTTCTTGCGATATAACATTTCCCTAGAGAAATGCATTTTTTATTATTATTATTGGCTATTTAAAAAAAATCATTTATATATGTAATGATCATACTAAAATAAACAGGTAATAGATATTCGTCTGATTATTCGTCTAATTACATCTAATTCAGGCTAAAAAGAAACTATATGTCAAGGAAGTTGCAAATATTTAGACTTCAAAACACTATGAATGACTTAAAACCCTCAGCAGATATTCTGATTTCTGGTTTGCTGGTACCATAGACCTGCCAACACAATATGAATTACTTTTAAACATTACTTTTTATTTACGTGTCAACTCAAGAGTGTCTTAAAACAAGAGCATCTTTTAAACAAAATATTTCATTTGGCTTGCCTGTTTTTTTGTTTTTTTAAATAAAAATAAATATTATTAAACAAAAATTAAATAAGAAAATACTATTAAGTATAAAGATATAGGTATAAAAATATAAGCGGGTATAAAGATAGTAAGGGCCCATCTGATTGGTCAAATTTGGACACACAAATGCTTGGCACATAAATTGAATTTCATTTATCGCAACTCTTTGCGATACAGATATTGCGTATATCATTATCGCGATGATAATTTTTCGATATATCGTGCAGCCCTAATTACATCATTTGCTTTACTTTAATATAACAGCTTATTTGCATGGAGCAGGAAGCAATTTAGCAATTTTAATTAAACGCGAAACATAGTGACTATTTCATTACTACACAAACGAATAAATGCACAAGTTTATCAAGAAGGATTTTTTTTTCATCCTCGGGTTCTCGGCAGGGGAAAAAAAAAAAAAAGGCGGACATCCCTGCTAAATCTCTAAATCTTTGGACAGCTGTCAGTAAGGATGGAACGGATCACAAACCTTACATTTCGGATTAGATCGCAGATTTTGAGTCACGAATCAGCAATAAACTAAACACAAATACAATTTTGCTTTCCATTGTTTACATCAAGTCCCCTAGATAAGAACGAATTCTGTTTTTAAGTCCAATTTGTTCGTCAGACAAACATTGTCTGATACTAGGATACTAACACATCTGGCTTGTCTCTACGCAGTATATCACAGCACAGTGTTTCTTTAGAATTGTGCCGATGGTAGATTGAATCGTGCTAAAAGAACGAGCGATGTCGGCCATCTTTTCACTTCGCTCCATTCTCTCACTTATTTTCACTTTAGGCTCCAGCGTTATTGCTTTGCGTTCCTTAGAGGCACCAGCTTCATCCTGACATGCACGCTGCATGCACGTTACGATGTACGCCTTGAACAGATCAAGGTGACCATTTTATTGTCCAGAGACTACAGGTGAAAAATAGCAGTTTGGATAATTCTTGTACATTTACGGATATGTGAATTAATGTACCCATCAAGTACACTAACAAATAAATAAATAACATGTGCAAACTATGTTCGTATCTTTAAAAAGTTACAACTTGAATGTTCGTATGTAGGGGACTTGAACTTAAACCATATGAAGCAAGGAACTTTAGTTTAAAATAAAAAAATGAATAAACTAATAAATATGTAATGACAATAGATTTTAAAAGATATATATTAACGATAAAGTTCTTTTGGATGCTTAAGCTTGAAGCTCAGGTATCCATTTATTTTTCCACAACAAGAGGGCGTAGCTGCAGGTCGGAATTTGCAAGTCTGATTTATGCTCGTCTACGCTGTAGGTATCTCATAGCTGTATGACCCTGCACTGGACCCGACGCCATAGCCTGATAAGCACGTCCCAAGGAACTACATGCTGTGGCACCGCAGACCAGATCGTTTCACCTTTTAGCATTGTATTTCCGGCTTCTTAAACTCTTTCATTTTTTAATTGAGTTGAGGGTCATACTGACCGTCTTCTATGAAGTCTTTTCTGGTTTTTGCTTTGTCATGATTTCAGTAACTGTAGTTCATCCATGAGCTCCAACATAACCTGATGGATGAATGGACATCAATTTATCTTTCTATCCAATAGTCTGCAAACTTGTACTTCACAAACTGCAGCGTACCTCATTATTGATAATTGGAAAAAAAAAAAAAAAAAAAAATGTTGTCCCGTCCAACGGGATCATGAACAAACCCCTCTGTCTGCTCTTGGAAGGAAGGGGGAAAAAAAAGAAGAAAAAAAAAAGACGATTTATGGGACAATTTCACCCAAGTTTTCACAGAAAACTAAACTGACAAAAAAAAAAAAAGTACATAAAGAGGGATCTGAAAAGCAGCCACTCCGAAATGTGTACAAAAAGGCGAGTTAACATTAAGCTTTATAAAACACTTAGGCAGATTGTAAACACTATTTTACATTAATACACTTTGGTGGCTCAGTGGTAGGTGTTTCGCCTGCCGTGCGGAAGGCCCGGGTTCGATTCCCAGCCAGTGCCCAAAAACCCCAGCCACTGGATGCAGTGCCGGTCCCAAGCCCGGATTAAATGGGAGGGTTGCGTCAGGAAGGGCATCTGGCGTAAAACCTGTGCCAAGTTGTAGTGCGGACTGGGTATTTCGCTGTGGCGAAAGACCAACAACAACACTTTGAAATGCGTAGCATTACTTAATCTTGACCTCGTGTAGTAATGTTATCGACGTTAGCTTAATATCATTAGCTTTTTTTGCTCACAGACGTTAGTCACTTTTCAATTAGCATGATAAGTCTAATGTTGAAATGCGTTCTCATTAACCTCGCTAATGCTAAACCCGGAGAGTGGTAACAATTTGAATCAACTACCGGTGAATACAATTCCTGCGACTTGTATTATAGCATCAGAAACGACACTGCAGTTACTAATTTAATGAAGCTGATGGAACAAATTAACGTCGGCCGTGTGAAGCCACTTTCACTCGAGGAAGAGACGATTGAAACATTAGCATCATAAATCCAGGGCTTATCTGTGACTCACAGTTTTACAGATTTAGAGGTTTTCACAGACGTACAATATTCTGACAGCGCTGTATAATCACACTCATTATAAACAAAGTACCTACAGTTACTGTAAAACCACATTGTTTGTAGTCTACTTACTGTATTGTAACTTTTTATTGAAATTGTCACTTGAAGCTGAAATATGTGAATAAAAATGTGGCCTAACATGTGGATTTAACTGTATTATTAAATGCAAGAATCAGTTTTATGTTATTGTCAACATTCATATGCGTGACTAAAATTAGACTAAATTGTTAATTTTTGTAGATTAAAAATGAACTAAAGCCAATAATGTTTAAAAGACTAAAATGTCACTAAAACTAATGTACATTTTAATAGAAGGACTAAAAATAGATTTTTTAAAAGCTGCCAAATTGAACACTGGTTAGTCGTACAGTACGTCCCCGACTTATGAACATTCGAGTTACGAATTACCGTTTTAATTTGTAACTCATATTACGGGTTCCCTTTAAACGAGGTCAGCTCACCCTGCTGTGTCAACGGGATTCCCCTCGCAGTTTGCAGGCGCAGTCTCGTGAGAGTATAATGTGGAACCAAAACACCAAACCTATGTGTTTAGTTTATGCTTTACATTGTATATTTGTGTCAAAGGTGTACAAAACCCTCATCTCGAGCCTGAAGTACCGCGAGCATCTGCAAGGAATTGAAACGTTAAATTTTTCGCACGGAAGGACTGAAAATTTAATCACTACACCGAACCTGAAAAACCCACGGTGAATCGCAATAAACCATTCTTGCAGCCACGGTGCAAAACCACACTGACTCCGCGTAGGTGAGATTGGGGTGTCAGACTCACTTTGTCAGACTTACGAACAAATCCGATTTACGAACATGCTCCAAAAACAGAACTCGGGGGACTTACTGTATAATGATGAGCATAATGACAAGGCCGTTTTCAAGTAACTAGTTTCAAGGGCTAGTTTTGTTTTGCTGCTTCGTTTCATTTGTGTTCCGAGTTCCGAGTGTGCTCTCTCGATAGGGGTTAAGAGAATGTCCCTCGACAAAATTCCACCGCGACATCACCAAAATAACATATGCACTTCGGATACATGTGGAAACTTCACACTACCGAAATAAGATGCTGACACGATTACAAAACATTTGCTATTTCAATTTGTAATAATAGTAAAGATAGAGTTTAAGTTTTATTATTTAATTGAAATATTATCATAATCACAAATTCCTATTGTCTCATTAAATAGCTCGTGCTCTAGTGAGGCACACTGACATTTTAATAATTTTTGCATGTCCACTACCAGTGAAGTGATGAACCATCGTTCCCTTGTTCCCTACACCATTCAGTTTCCCTCAGACTGAGCAGTTTCACTCCCTGAGGTTTGGAATTGCAGTCGAATTCGACAATGAATATTAGACTTATTTTAGAAAAAGAAGCTGCGTATAAATAGTTAATGAGTGGGTTTTTAAAAATTTATTTATTTATTTATTTTTTAAACCTACAAGTGGTTGGGTTTTCAACATGTCCTTATTTTTTTTTTTACCTTGTGATCTGGCAACCCTGGAGCACAGAGGTTTTGATCAAGAACACCCAAAATATAGAAAAATGCAAATAAATTATGCCATAATTCATAATTGCAGTGAAACTGTAATTCTGTACGGTGAAGGTTAAACTTTGGAATTTGGAATGAACACGGTTCACATACGCGCCAAATCGCGGGGAGAGAGGCGTACAGATGTCAGATCAACTATGGACCATTACATCATTGTATTTTTAAATTATTAGGTACAATATAAATTATTGTATTTTTTTAACTATTTGTTAGGATTGTGCAGCTACAAAGAAAAATAACCCTTAATAATATGGTCAATAATATGTTGTTTTAGGACAATTCACTCTCAAATATAACAAAATAAAACAAATCATTCCGAGAGAGCTTGTGTTTTGTTTGCCGCTCTGGACTCTGACCAGACGGTCACTCTGTAAGAGACATCTCTGTGTCAAATTATCTTTAACTCTGATTTCATCATTGACTTTTCTTTTTCCTAAACCGTAGGTTTCCTCATCGACACCAGAGTATGTGAATGAAATGAAAGATCCACGCGAGTCAGTGAAAACTGCGCCGTTTCAGAACGAGCCCTGGAGCTGGTCTCTGGTGAGTCTTGTGAACTACAGTACCTACAGCTTCGTTACTTCCAACACGGCGCCTGGTACAATTCTTTTTAAAAAACATTAACAGTGCAGATATATTATCATTATTATTTTTCTTTTTGCGAATGCTCCACCTGCCCCGCCGTTGCCAACTCCTGCTTTATAGCAACCAGAGTATTATCTATCAGGCTTCCTTCGGCTGTACTCGTCTTCTTAGAAACTGGACAAATTCCTTCCGTCTCGTTTACCTGCTGTTCTCCTCTACCAGCTGTTGCCTCGTCTCCCTTTCCTACCTCTGTAGTCTCACGTCAGCTCCCCATGACCTGCAGCCATCGATCCTCTGTGACGAGTGTACAAGTAGTTCCATCAATCTATTTTCCTAAAACATTTTTTTTTTCAATCCTCTAGCACGGCAGCAGCAACTTGCCAGTGATTACAAATATTAATTACTCCATCGACTGACATGATGATCACATAACCTGGCTGAAATGCACGAGTCTGAGTTTTATGATCGTACCTTCCAGTAATGCTTCCAGTGCTGCGTGTTCAAGTACTCGCTCGCGTGTTACCTTCTGTGACCATGAGATGCACAGGACCTTCGTTACACAGCTACATTAAATGTCGATTCAATTCATCGTGAGTTGATCTGAGTCGATTCCGGAGCACTGGCGTTTATTGTCTCCGATTCGTCTCAAGCAGCCGCAAGTATTAAAAAACTACTAAGAGTACGTAATGAACACTCAACAATTGTTTTGTGCCAAGCTCCAATCCACTAGGTGGCATTACTTCACCAACCGTTCATAAATTCAAAAGAAGAAGCAGCGATATTCTCACAAAACACAAGTATTTGTGTAAGATCTAAGCAGTGTGTGTTTTCTACATGGACTTTAGCCCGTTTAACTTCTGCACGTTTACTTAGATAATATAAAACATGTGGATATTAAAGGTCTGGTGATCCGTGCTTCCATCGAGACATGTGACTACGTCTTTTCAATCTGCAGCTTGGGGACGGCGTCACACACTAGGAGGAAAGCACTATTCGCCCCTTCCGCTTGTGTGATTTTCACAGACGCCCCAGAGTGAACCGGGTGCTAGTTCATGTCCGGTGCTAGTGCCGGTTCGATAGTGAACCTCCTTAGAACTAGCTTTTGGATCAAACCATCATTACATCAGAAAGTGTTTGTGCTGCCCATTGTATTCTGACTTTGTTTTCTTTTACTTTTATAGTAGACACAACACTAGTACACAACACAACACTACACGAGACTACACTATCCAGGTTTAAAGATGGAGCTCACTAACTTTGTTGCTCGTGACAATCAAAAAGTAACTAACTTTTACTCTGAGTAAATCTTTAATGAGCTACTTTTTACTTGAGTAGATTTTTACAAGGGTAACTTTACTTGTACTTCAGTAAAATTTCACTGAAGTAACAGTACTTTTACTTGAGTACAAAATTTTATTACTCTTTCCACCTCTGGTGTTATATGCGTATATAGGATTGACGTGAGAGTGCGGGTATTTTATATTTATGAGCATTAAAAACAACCTAAATGAAAAGCAGCGCTGCACATATACACAGACATTTTAGCGGATCGCCCGAGCGTCTTTTAAATTCGTCCCACTTGCTTGTCGATTTGTCTGCGTTTCGTCATGTGCATCAGAAGCTCGAACGTTTGTTGACACCAATATGAAGACGTCTTGTATTAGGATGTGTAACGTGTATAACGGGAATGATGGTTCGTGCCAAATGTATTCACTCCCCGACAATGCTGCGGCCCATTAGTAGTCCGCAAATGAAAAAAACGGAGGGGGGAAAGGGGGTCGCGCAGACACGCAGAGGAAAGTTTAACTCGGTACAGCGATGACCGGTGAAGACGCCGTGTGTGTGCTGAACAGCTTTATGTCCCACTTCCACTGGGTCAAAAGTGGGGCTTGAGCCGTTTCTCAACGTCTATGATTAGAATATGAAGTTTCAGTTTAACTTTATAGAGTTTGTGTGTGTGTGTGTGTGTGTGTGTGAAGTGTATGTGCTAACAAAAGGCCAAGACACAGGCGTCTGCTTTCCCACTCACTTTGTAACTCGAAAGCATCAAGATATAAAAATGTATTTCCTTCGAACATGACCTCGAGCCTCTTCATCACGGAGATCTTGGATCTGATTGGTCGAGGAAGTTTCTAGAAGTTCTGTCTCTGATTTAAACGTTTACATTGACGCACTCTTTAAACAATAACGTTCAAAGGGACGTGTATGGTCGAACCGCATGCAAAACAGATTCATAAAAAATATTAATAATAATAATAATAATAATAATAATAAAAAGGTGTGGTATTTAATACTTCTGGAAGGAGGCTTCAGTGTCGGCGTCTGCGCTTTGTCACTCGAGTAAGATTCTGGTTTTGCTCGGACTTCACAAGCTGCGTCTTTAAAAAAATAAAAATAAATAAAAAAATACTGTATACTGTAGTCAGCCAAAACAATGTATACAGACTTCAGGAAAAGAAAAACAATATGATGTACATTATAATATACATGTAATATTAATAATGTTATCATGTTATCATAATATCATACATGTATAGCAATAAATTTTGTATCAAAATATTTACACAAATTATTCTTTTCCTGAATTGTGTATATACTTTTTTTTTTGGCTGACATGGTATATTAAAAAAAAACAACAAAAAAAAACAACTAAAGGCTGGTTATAAACACATGCTATAATAACACAGCCAGTCAGTTAATAAATGTGACATCAATTATGTGTGAACTATAAAGATAAATAATTCTAGGTAGATACCTGAGGATTGGACCGTACCGTGTGTGTCGATCTGGTGGAAAAAAAATCATCTGCATTGACCAGGGGTGGTAATTATCTAAAAACGAACTTAACACCAATGCGTTTGATAAATATAAGACCAAGGTTAACTGCGCGCGTGTGTGTGTGGTAGCCTTGAGCATGAGGGCCACCACGTGTCACTGGTTAATCCAGGTCTCTGTTGCTGACTCACAAGTGGGCCGCGTGGAACAGAGGCAGGGCCAAGGACGCGTTTATCACTTCACTGTCTTCAGCACAGGTTTAACGCAAACTACAGGATACAGAGTGCCACGTGTCGACACGTCTTCATTTTTTAAAAAAAAGGGGGGGGGGGAGGAAAGAGATGGACAAGCGGCATCTAAGCGTCTAGAGACACGCGAGCGCTGTCAAGTTCTCGAATCTGATTGAGCAGACGGAGTCGAACACAAGTTAAATGCGTTTCTATAGCAACCGCTATTCCCCAATGGAAAGTGCGTTATAGCTATCTCTCGACGTAAACAGAGTTTATTTTTTTAATGTGATATTTAATACGATGAGGTTATCTGTAAGAGAAGGAGTCTCCAGTGTCGGCGCTTTCTTACAGCCTGACAAACGGCGACAACGTTCTTGCCGTCTGGACAATCCATCAATAACCTCCAGGAGGTAGAAAGACAGGTACGTGCTTTTCAGATGTACGTGATAACAAATCCAAAATCACTGATGTTGAAAATAACTTCAACATGAAACGGGTCAGGTCACGTAAAACATATCCCAGGTTCTTCCTACAGAGTTTGGTTCTCTGCGTGATTATTACTAACGTGAAACATTAATAAAAAAATGATTCAGAAAACTGACAAATCCAACGCTTGTGCAAAATATTACTTCATATCGCAAGCTGATTACTTTGTAGGCATAATAGTAAAGATTACACTTAATCAATTAATTCTTATCAAATTCCAGCTGTGCTTTATAGAATAACAGTAAGAACTTCATGCCTGACTGTTACTTAACCACGTCGCAAAAGCTTAAAACTTTGAAACAATTAGTGACAGAGAAGCTGCACGTGTTATCGGTTAATCGTTAATCAATTTAAAACTTGCTTATAGTGGAAACCTTAATCGAGCCGTAATCAAACATTAGCTTAGCTGATTTAAACGTTAGCTAGCCAGGATCCTTATATCCTGCTTACGATCCACAAAAAAAAAAAAAAAGTGGTCCAAAACACTTTCAACATCATAAACACAACATCAAGTTTGTCGTGTTTTAAAGATCAGGTGCACAACTAAAGATTTTAACAATTTGACATAAAAAAAAAAAAGTTAAAATATATGGAGGTCAGAGTGTCAAATCCTAGGTTGTGTCGCTGGAATTGTTTTGGCGATGGGAAACGTGTGCTTGGTTCTCAATAATAATTAACCTTCTTGACTAGCGGTTAAGAAAAAAAATTGCAAAATTTTCAACCCTTTGATGCGCATTTACAGCATCGCCTGTAGTTTTGATATGGAGTGCCAAAACTTTGCAGCTTGATTCCTTTAAATAGAATTGCAAAGGAAAGTTTCTCAATGGATCTTAAAATAGTAGCTTTTTAAAAAAAAAAAAAAATACCTGCACTTTCTTAAGTAAAAAAATTAAATAAATAAATAAGCTTTGCAAAACATTTTTTAAAAACTTCTGTGAAATTTATTTAATAAGTTTTTTCCTCTCCATATCAAGTAGAGAAACAAATTACAGAATTCACCTTCCAAGCCTTAAAAACGCACTCGACTAACAGACCTGAAGGAAACTTTGTCCCAGCAAATCTGTCAAACTGAAAAAAAAAAACTCCTTTAAGAAGAAAATCTACTACGGAGTGGGTAAGCTCTGATCAGCTACATCTAAAAAATATAGATGTATAAAAATAATCTGGTTTAGATATAAACAGGAAAAAAAAAAATGGGGAGGTTATATAGGGGAGGACCGAGGAAGATGTCCGAGCATCAGGATAGGACAATTCAAGCAATACGCATTGAAAATGATAAACAAATAAATAGAAAAAGTTTTTTGAATAAATGAAATAAAAACAGAACGCGCAACAAAACAAAAGAAAAACAAACCAGTTGAAAGACGAGTCAGCGTTCGTGAGAAAATCAGCTACGATGTAGTGGCTGCGTAAAAAAAAAAAAAAAAAAAAAAAAGGTCCAAAAAAACCAGCAGGAACGTCTAAAAACACAAACACAAAAGGTCCCAGTGAGCTAAAGAGAAGCAACCATGAAGTCTGGACAACAGGATGAAAATTATTTTCAAGGAGACACATGAAACAGAGACAGATGAAATTTACTAAAAAGAGACGAGAGCCCCATTCAGACTGGACTAGTTTTACACAAATACATCGGGGTGTGTGACTGTCACCAGTGCATCTCACGCACACGAGTCCCGTCAGTAACTTTCCTAGGGTTTCCTTGGATGCGCGTCTGTATTTATATCAAGGTCTGAAGTTTCCATACGCTCCTCGTGAACATGAACTTCATGGCAGTATTGAGAGGCTTTTAATTGATTTCCTTAAACTGGTGTCTTTCTGGGGCGAAATGATATTACAACATAGAGTTTTAACAGAAGAAATCCCCAAGATTTTGGAGCACAAGGTTCAAAAATTTTATTTATTTCAGACACCCGGGTCCGAAATTAACTTTTTGACTCACCGGGCCAAGTTGGTCGTGTTTGGTACAAAAATTTCCCCGCCATGTGGGGGAAAAGTCCTCTGAGATTTACTCAGACAAATGGAAAATTTACTCGCATTTGGCGCTTAGCGCGTGTTCAATTTCAGCTTCTACGTAGACCCGCTGAAGCTTATTAATCCGGCGCTGAAAGTTTTAAAAAGGTGGTTTTATTTCTCAAGACCAAGGTTTGTCACTTTCCTGTTAGTGATCCCAACTGACTCCAGCTGGCAGCTTCTCAGTTCCAACGTACAGTCCGTATAGGGTTCGTTTGACAACATTAATTGAATTGACCCACTCACTGTACGGTGGGAAAGTCCAAAGAGCTCCGTACACATCTGAGAAGGAGCAGGGTCGTACAACTACAGAGGAAAAAGGACCCATCCTCGCCTGAGAGGACACGGGTTCAGATGGTTCAGGAAAAAAAAACGCAGGAACCACTATGAACTGGAAGATACTGGAGCACCAGGGTCACTGTCTACAATCATACCGGTTTTAAATCACTGTGGACTAAAAGAACTGCTGTCCAAAGAATAAAGCCCCAACTCCAAAATCCACAGCTTGAAGCATGAATAAAGGTGTTCTTATGGACGACAAATCTTCTAGAGATGTGTCCAAGAACACTGTTCCACCTGTTGGAAGCATGGTGGTGGGAGCATCGTGATTTGGATGCCGGTGGGCCTGGTGTATTGGAGCGAACCATAATGAAGTAGGAGGAGAAGGAAACGACTAACAGAAGAAATCTAGATGGTTGGGACCTTGGACAAAATGACCGTAAATACAAATCTAAGCTGGCTGTGGATGGAAAAAAAAAAATTAGGCAATCATTAAGCTTTTGGAGGCTGTTGACAGTTTGTGGGCTGGAACTTAACAGATGTTGGGTCTGTTCCAGGAAGCCAACAAATTTAATTGAACACTATTAACTCTGCCAAGAAGAGTGGTCGAATAACCAACCAGAATTCTGCCAAATGTGTGCTGATGGCTACCAAGGGATGCTCAAACAAATATGAGGTGTGTCGTAGGTATATTTTTGCCACAATGTCGCAAGGACGAGTGTATGGACAAGAGAGAGAGAGAGAGAGCGAGAGAGCGAGAGAGAGAGAGAGAAAGAGGATATCAGACAAGAGGTACTTTTTTTTTTAATTCCCACCACAGACAGTACAGTCATGTGACATGATGCTACTACTACTGATTGAACTGATTGTTTAAAGCCGGTTTAAACAATTGTCAAGATTAAAAACAAGATCAGTGTATGATGTGTTTGAAGTTTATGTCAAGAAGTTATTACAGACGTCTTCCGGCATCATCATATGCATACACATCTGAAAACCCAACACCACAAGTCTCAACACTTCTTAAAGTTATTATAGTTATAGTATATAGCCATCGATTTGGCGTTTGGACTAGAAACAAGATCATCAATAACTGAAATGATGGCACTAAAAGAAATAATGCTAATAAAAATGTACTTGCCGCTTGTGCAGTATCATCAAGTAGCATTTAATTAGCTGTAGGTGTGGATTTATACCACAAGGTACACTGGTTCAACTCAGAGCTGGCATCGGGTTAGCATCTGACGCATGTGGTCATAAGTAGCCCCCTTTATACCAAAGTGAACCAGGTGCTAGTTCATGTCTGGTGCCAGTGCAGGTTCAATATCAAACCTCCTGAGAACTGTCTGTTTTTCCACAGGTTAGAGAGTCACGTCATTACGTCACCATATCTGTCCATGTACGTCTCTACTTTCTCAGTTAGTAACAATGCTAGCGGCAAAAAATTACTAAAAAAACTAAAATGTTAGCAGCAAGCACAACAACAACAACGACGGAGAAATTCAACATGGCTTTGTGAGCAGTTCTCTTGGGTTTATCACTAAAGCACTTGAGCTTCTCATTGCGTATTGAGTCCATTGTTTAAAGATGGCTGTCACAAACTTTAAGTCAGTCATGATAATCCCGCTGCACCCCCGAATTAAGAGGTCCTTTGGTCTTAACCAGCAAAGTGTTGGTGCTACCAAAGAACCGTTTTTCTTCTGTCTGAAGGCCGGTGCTTTGGCCGTCTAAAAAAAAGAACCCGAGCTCGAACTACCTCCGGAACCGCCTTGTTGAAAAAAAAAAAAGGGGGGTAATGGATTCCTTTTGGGTGGGTTCCTCAAGAACACATGGACAAGCTGAATCCACAAAAAGTGTCAACACAAACGTGTTTGTTTGCAACAACCTGGCATCTTGTACCAGGTCCATTCGTGTCTCGTTCTCCTGAAACGTCCATTTGAGAAACTGGATGCTGAAGACTTCTGAACAAATTGATTAGGTAAAAGATACACGAGTAAAGAAGGGAAATACATCTTCGTAGCCGGCATATAAACTCTCCTGGACGTTCGTAGCGTTACTCTTGATACCTGTAGAGGTGTCGCATCTTTTCGCATCAAAACTTCACATCAATGATGTAGCTTAAATAATTTTCAGGGTTGTATCTCGTGCTTGCGGTGATAGCAGGCGATTCGATTATTTCTTGAGAGGGTTACGCTTGTATATTTTGTTTTTAAAAAAAAGAAAGAAAGAAAAAAGGAAAAAAAGTGCTGAACAGAGCCCAGATTGATTTGTTTCCGAACCACCACTACTGACTTAAAAGTTCAGTTATTTTATTATTTTGATTTTTATTGATTGATTGATTTGCAGAGGGGGAGACAGATGACACATATACAGCTTTGCTCTGATATTAAATGTAAAAAAAATATTCAGGATCAGGACAAAATCAAGAATAAGGAAAACATCTTTTTCAACACAAACTATAGAATATCTGACTGACAAGAGACATGCTAAAGCTGTCCTTTCTTTAAAAAAAAAAAAAAGAAAAAAAAGGAAAGAAAAAGCTAGCTCACTTACCCAGATATTACATTTCATAAATAAAAAAATATTTGATTTCATAATAAAGCATTAAATACTTAGAAAATAAATAATAATTAAAAAAAATATATATATTATATTTATGAAAAGAAAGAAAAAAAACAGGATGAAATGTTGGAAAGATTTCTGGAAAAGGGTTTGGACACCAAGTAGAACTAAAAAACTAATTAAAACAGAAACGACTTAAAAATGAGGTGAATTAAGTAAAGAAATGAGGGAGGACACGATCCAGAAGGAAAGATGCGGAAAAACATTAAAAAGAAAGAAAGAAACTGCTTTTGCTAGCTAACGTGCTAGCAGGCTAACAGTCATTATGCTAAGTGTTAGCTTGCTAGCTAGCTAGCTAGATGGATGGATAGATAGATAGAAAGCTAGCTTAGCTTGGGTGGCCTGACCCGTGAGGAGAGAGAGAGAGAGAGAGAGAGAAGGGGGAAAAAAAAAACCTACGAATATTCAACACAACAAAAACAAGTTAGCTTCCTCAGGGATGTACATACCGTATAGCGCTCCGGTCGCTGACACACACCACGGAGAGCTGCATAACACAAACCCGACCGGACCGAACCGAACCCACTCGGTCTCTGAGTCCGGTTTGAGCCACCAGGAACCAGAGAAATGTCTCAAAACCCAAGACAGGGCGCTAATGCTAGTGCTAATGTTAACGCGCTAATGCTAAAAAGCGCTAAAGCTAACGCGCTAACGCTAGTGCAGCTGAGAGGAGAAGAGAATTGACCAGAGGCTTCTTCTTCTTTCCTTCTCTCTCTTTTTTTATTCCTCACTGATTAAAGGTGTTTTATTCTCCCAAACAGCGATATCGCCCTCTCTCTCTCTCTCTCTTACACACACACATCCTCCCGGTTCCTCCTGAAGTTCCTCACAGCTCCAGGATGAAGACAAAAATCCGTTTGTGGCTCGCTCGCAATTCGGCTCTGTCCCTTTAAAAATAAAAATAAAAAGCTTCCCCCCATCAACTGCCTGTGCTCTGTGTATGTGTGTTATGTGTATGTGCTTTGGGATGGAAAGATGGAGCTTGCGCCCCCGCCAGGAGCCCAGAGGAGCTGTAGATGGACCCACAATGCACCGGGGCGTGACAGGGAGGAAACACACACACACACAGATCTCTCTCTCTCTCTCTCTCTCTCTCTCCCTCCCCTACAGCATGTCCCAATGGCTAAATGAACAGTTCCCAGGTTCTCCAGCTGGTCACCGTGGCAACATGAGATGCGCCTTGATTGTTGTACCTGTGGGTGCAGGTGAAGGTGTACCTGGAGAAGATCCAGCACAAAGATCGTTCTTCTTTTGGAGTGTGTATTCATTAATCGTACGTACCGCTTATCCTCTGTACGGGATCCTATCCCAGGAGACTTTGGGCACTCGGCGGGGTCTACACCCCTACACAGGGTGCTCACACACACACGTCCCTGGACTGTTGGAGAAAACCGGTGGAGGAAACCCACCAAACATGCAAACCACACACACACACACACACACACACACACACACAGATCCGAGGCGGGACTCGAACCCTTCACTAAATGAATACTCCCCACCGTCGAGATACACTAAATCGGAAAAAGTATTTGGCCAAACCTGTTAATTATTGAATTCAGGTGTTTCCATCTGGTCCCTTATCCCCGGTGAAGGGCAATCTTAATGCTTCAGCATACCAAGATGTCTTGGACAATGCTATGCTTCCAACTTTGTGCCAACAGTTTGGGTAAGGCCCTTTTCTATTCCAACATGACTGTGCCCCAGTGCACAAAGCAAGGACTATATAGACATGGTTTGCACTGAAACCTGACCTCAACCCCATCAAATACATTTGGGATGGACCAGAACGGAGATTGTAACAAATGCTCTACAGAATTCCCACAGAAACACTCCAAAATCTTGTGGACAGCCTTTCAAGAAGAGCTGTTATAGCTGTAGTATACGGTATATATTTGGATACAATGTCATCTGGTCAGGGTGAAGGAAGGTTTGTCGGCATCCTGGATCTGTAAAAAGGACACTGTCCACACCTAGGGGTGGTTTACTATAACTCGAGTTCAGGATTGAACCACACACACTAAAAATGTCCAGATGGAAAAATAATAAATGACAAAAAGAAAAAAAACTTTCTGACTTAAATGAATTAGTGTAAGGGTGTTTGATTAGTGTAAGGGTGATTGATTGATTGATTTGCATCTAAAAAAAACTAAACAGTAAATTTGTAAGCTGGCTAAATACGCAGAACAGCAAAGAGACTTTTTCTTGAATGATCTCTCACCTGCAACTGTTCATATTACCCAGCAGTGCTGATGGTGATGGGAAGCCAAAGGGTCGAAACCAGGAGACGTCTGATTCTTGTTCTTGTTTTACACATAAAATGAGGACTAACTTGCACTTTAAAACATGGACAATCACACTGCTGACATACATAGAAAAATACTAGAGGGCCCTTCACACCCTATGACATCATAGGGTTGATGTAATAGTGCTTGGGCTCTAATGAGGACCTGGTTGTCCCTTAACAGGAACTTACATTTACTCATCAAAAAAGCATGGACAATGTTAAAAACGGAATAATGCTCACTCCTGTGTACCTCAAAATCCAAATCTTCACTCCAAAAAGTGGCAAATGCAAATCCTCCAATCACACACATTCCTGTGTCTAAAATGAATTCCAGTATTTTTTGCAATGTGGGAACGCCGATAAGCCTAATCTGCATGTCTTTGCTTTAACGTTGGCATAACACAGGACGCAGGACTGATGCTAGCGCACACCTTCCTTCATACATTTCAAGAAGGGCAGCAAAGAAGCCATTTTCTCCAGGAAAAACATCAGGAACAGACTGATATTCTGCAAAAGGTTGAGGAATTGGACTGCTGAGGACTGGGGTAAAGTCATTTTCTTTGATAAATCCCCTTTCTGATTGTTTGGGGCATCCGTAAAAAAAAGCTAATCAGTTCTGTGTCATGCCAACAGTAAAACATCCTGAGACCGTTCATGTGTGGGGTTGCATTTCAGCCAGAGGGAGTTGTGATCATTCACAATTTTTTGGCTGCCACCAGTCAGGATTAATTGAAGGAAGTTAATTGAAAGCATGCCAAAGGTCTTAAAATAGAAGGGCCAGCACTGCGAATATTGACTCTTAGCATCAACTTAATGTAATTGTCAATAAAAGCCTCTGATACTTTTTTGAATTGCTTGAAGTAATGCTTAAAAAAAAGCCTTTGAAATGCTTGTAATTATACTTCAGTATAGGAGAGTAACACCTGACAAAAAGATCTAAAAACACTGAAGCAGCAGACTTTGTGAAAATTAATATTTGTGTCATTCTCAAAACTTTTGGCCCCTGCTGTACAGTACAGTACAGTACAGTATTTCACTCCAGCTTGCACTTTTTAATGCCTGCATTCAAACCGGAAGTGCGTGTTTATGACGCGACTCTGTGTTCCGGTTGCGAATCTACAGCACTAGGGGTGTTTCTGTCTTTAATTGTCACGGCTGGGAACTTTAATAATTACGATTAAAAAGAAATATCCTGTAAGTGAATAATTTATCATTAAAAGAAAAGATATAATCTATGGTTGACTAAGCTAAGCGGCTAACGGAGCACGCGCCCCTTGTTGGGTCTCGCGCGTGTGCGCGCGCTGTGATGCACCATTGCTTTGCTGTTCAAAGCAATGGTGCAGCTGTTTTTGTATTTTTGTTTTTGTTCACCCTGACCTGCACCCTAATGCACAAATATTCTGAGCTTGCTTTGTTTTCTTTTGCAGCATCATGAGCAAACGGAAGTCCAGAGAAAAGCACTTGACTGTAGGAGAATGTGTGTCTGAGGTTAGTGCTGCTGCTCCTGGCATTCACAACCCACCTGTACATGTACATGTTCAAGGCTCTTCATTAGGATCAACTGTTCCTTAATGCAAATATCTAAATCAGGCAATAACATCAGGCAGCATGTCTGATCTGCTGAAGGTCAAACCGAGCATCAGAATGGAGACGAAAGGTGATTTAAGTCACTTTGAGCGTGGCATGGTGCCCCAACTGTAACTCAAATAACATCTCATTACAACCCGAGGTATGCCGAATAGCATCTCTAAACACACTGCATTGTCAAACCTGAAATCGGATATGCTAGAGCAGCAGAAGACCACACCGGGTGCTGCTCCTGTCTGCTAAGAACAGGAAACTGAAGCTACAGTTCGCATGGGCTCACCAAAACTAAACAATACAAGATTTGAATGAAACAAAAAAAAACATCGCCTGGTGTGATGAGTCTCGATTGTGACATTCAAATAGTAGGGTCAGAATTTTGCGTAAAACAACATGAAAGCATGAATCCATTCTGCCTTTTATCACTAGTTCAGGCTCGGGTGGTGGTAGTGTAATGGTGTGGGGAATATTTTCTTTCCCCAATATCCTTCCTGGATGATAATATTTTATGACCACACCATGTCTCTAAGCTAAAATAATTTAAAACTGGTTTCTTGAATATGACGGTGAGGTCACTGCAAACAAACGAACAACTCGGTCACCAGGTCTCAATCTAGTAGAGTAGAGTGCCTTTGGCATGTGGTTGAACGGCAGGTTCCCATCATGGACGTGCATCCGAACGATCTATATAACAAATGCTATCATGTCAATGTTGAGCAAATTCTTTAAGGAATGTTTCCAGCACCCTGTTGAATCTATGGCATAAAGAATTAATGCAGTTCTGATGCAGGCAAAAAAAAGGGGTCCAACCCAGTACTAGCAAGGTGTTTGATAAGATTTGCCGATAAGAAGCAATAAACTAAACAGGAAATCTAGATAATGGCAGTGACAGAAAGATGAAAATAATAATTAAAAATCTTAATCCTATATTAGTACATGACATATATATTTAATAATATTAAAAGGAAGAAGTTTGAAGGCTAAAGTGGGGAAAAAAAAGTTTTTTTGTGTTTTTGTTATTTTTTATTTTGTCTATCTATCATTTATTTATCTGTGATCATTTTATGTCTGTAGGTCCAGAGAGTCCTGAGGGAGCGCTTCTGTCATCAGCGTCTTCCGGATAAACCAGTGGGCCTGGAATCACAGTACAAGTCAGTTACACTCTTCATATTGTCGAGATTTTACTAAGAGAGCAGGCATGTACAGTACATGTTGTAAATGTGAGTGTGTGTGTTTAGGCATTTGTTGGAGCTGTTGAGGAGGACAGTGGTTCACGGTGAGAGTAACTCGGTTCTTATCATCGGCCCACGTGGATCTGGCAAAACTATGGTATGAGCTATTATACAAAAACAGTATACTGTAGTACCGAGCTTCACACACACACACCCCTACTTCATCCTAATCCATATGTTTGTTTTTGTGTGTAGCTGCTCCGTTGTGCTCTCAGAGAGCTGCTCGAGGTGCAGGAGGTGAAGACGAACGTCCTGCAGGTTCACCTGAGCGGTGGGTGATGTTTCGTAAAAAAAATAAAAATAAAATCAACGCCGCCTGTTTAGTCGCGGCTCCGTTAATCTCTGCGTCTCGTGCAGGTCTGCTCCAGACAGACGACCGGATCGCTCTGAGAGAGATTACACGGCAGCTTCAGCTGGAGAACGTCGTAGGAGACAAAGTCTTTGTGAGTCTGTATGAGCATCAGTGTGATGTAGATGATTGGATTGTAGAGGAATTGGATTGTCACGCCGTGCTTTGTTTTTGCAGGGCAGCTTCGCTGAGAATCTGGTCTTTCTACTGGACGCTCTGAAAAAGGGTCGGTTATTTGATTAAATCTAGGTTTTAATGATCACTTGCTCATCCCTACCTCGGTGGTTAAAACAAAGGGAATTATTAGGGGTAAAACCAAACCTGCGTGGTATATTAATAATTCTTTTTTTATTTCCCAGTTTGAATTTCCCAGTTTGTTTTCTTTTAATTGATCACTCAGAAGCTAGCTCTCATGTTTCACACAACAACTGCCATGTGCTTTCTCCAAAATCTTTTCCAAAAATACTCTACACACTCTGAGCAAAGCGCTATCCGCCCTCTTCTACATACATAAACTTTTAGGTGCTCGTGATTGGGCAGCCTCGCTATAATTGATGGTTCAGAATCAGAATTCAAAACATAACCTGCAGGATGTCTGGCTGATGCCGTCTGTATGATTAAGTTAAAAGAAAAAAAATCTAAACAACAAATCAAGTGAATTGATATGTTTTGATTAATGTTGCATTATTTTTCCCCAGTTAAAATTTTATTAAAAAAGTTCTAGAGGTACTGTACAACCCCAATACATAAGTCATATAAGACAAATTAATTGAATCCCAAATATTTTAAACAAACATGTAATGGAATAAAGTATACATGTAAAAAAATAAATAAAAAATTAAAATGTTGAAAATAAATAAAAGAAACTGCATTGCATGTGCGCCCTCTTGTGGTGTACACAGTTATAGCTAAACAGTTAAAATTGGGTAAATTCTTAGCGGCAATTAATTGTTTAGCAGTTAATCATTAACATCGTTGATACTGTTTAGTACATTTTTGCAACAACAACCATAAACAAATCCTCACTTGTAACGATCGGATAATTTTATTACCCGTTACACATTCATCTGTGTGTTTTGCGAGCAGAGAGACGCGAACGTTTGAGTTTCTAAAAAATGGATAAAATCATGGTCCACGGTCTGAGAGATCACTTTTAACCCCGTCTTTTTGCTCTGTTTCTTATTAATGCAGACGACAGGGTGTGTAAAGTATAAATAGAATTTGAATAGTTTAGGTTTTTCTCTAATGATGTCACATGCTCTTCTAAAAGCACCAACACCCAAAAAGTGACAGTGAGGGGGAAAAATAAACTTGAGTGACTAAATGAGGTTATTCTTATCCTCTTATTTTAAAAAAAGCATGATATTACTGTGAGAACTGAGAAGAGATTTTCTCTTGTGTAGGTGATAAAAGCAGCAGCCGGCCGGTGTTCTTCATTCTGGACGAGTTTGATCTGTTCGCCCATCATAAGAACCAGACCCTCTTGTACAACCTGCTGGATGTCTCTCAGTCCGCTCAGGCTCCTGTAGCTGTCGTGGGCCTCACCTGCAGACTGGTGTGTGTGTATATACACACACACAGTACACACACATTCACATGATATCATTCCCATGACATGTCATTCTGTGTGACAAATGATTTCAAACCATGTTCTGGTCTCGTTTCCCAGGACGTCCTTGAGCTCCTAGAGAAGCGCGTGAAGTCTCGGTTTTCACACAGACAGATTCACCTGCTGAGTTCTCTGACTATCAGTCAGTACCGAGACGCTTTTCGGGCGGAGCTCACGCTGCAGGACGACTTCCCCGACAGCAAGTTCTCTCAGGAATGGAATCTCGGCATCTCGGTATAACATCCTACTTGATTTAAAACGCTTTCCTGTTTTATACGGTACTGTGCAAAAGTCTAGACCCCCCCACTCCTATTTCTTCATGGTAATTTACATTAAATTACATAATTAAATGAAAGAAATGGGAACAAACATTTTATGACGGGCTGCAACATTCCTTAAAGACAGAATTTAAAAACTGGTTGTTTACGTAACAACCTCAGCAGCGACCTCGTTTCCCCACTTGTCTGTTCCAACCATTCAACATTCAGCATCACCAGCATACTAATCACCGTCATCTGTCATCACCTGATTCTCGCTGATTCACGCCTTCAGTCATTCTTGAATCTTCCTTTTTATTTGTTTGCTGAGGTACAGGGTAATTAAGAGCTAAAAGGTCCTGAAGAGAAGTCTGGAGAACTATTTCTAAACACTACATTAAAAATACAAGAAGGTGTGACTCTTTGGCTCAATATTTTTGTGCAGTATTGTATCTCGTCACATGCTTATTTATATTTCTCGTCCCATTCATAACCCGCTTCTATGAATCTCCATTCTCCTCACCGCTTATGATAATGATGAGTGGGGAGTTTTATAATTATCTCATTCAAAATTATCACTGTGGGCTATAATACGACCGTAATAGCGATTATCCGGATAGCGTGCAGGCTTTTAAGACCCGCCCACTTGTTCTCATGTAAGCGGGGAGAAAGTGATAAACAAAGCGAGGCAGATTAATGATCAAATAACGGTTATTCTGTTAGAATAAATTAAACGTATACATAGACTATATTGCCAAAAGTATTCGCTCGCATGGTTTCACATGCATATGAACTTGAGTAACATCCAATTCTTAATCCATAGGCTTTAATATGATGTTGGCCCCGCCCCCTTTGCAGCTATAACAGCTTCAACTCTTCTTGGAAGTCTTTCCATAAGGTTTATGAGTGTGTTCATGGGAATTCTTCTTTTGACTGTTCTTCCAGAAGCGCATTTGTGAGATCAGCTTGTCTCGCAGTCCCCGCTCTAATTCATCCCCAAAATGTTCTATCGGGTTAAGATCAGGACTCTGCACAGGCCAGTCAAGTTCTTCCACACCATCATCCACAGTTGACTGTGGAATATTTAGTAGTGAGTGAAATTTCACGACTGGTCTTATTGCACGGGTGGCATCCTGTCACGGTACCACGCTGGAATTCACTGAGCTCCTGAGAGCGACCTATTCCTTCACAAATGTTGGTAGACACGGCCTGCAGGCCTTGCCGCTCGATTTTATACACCTGTAACCCTGGAAGTGATTGTAACACCCAAATTCATTGATTTGGATGAGGAGTGAATACTTTTGGCAATATAATTATTTCACAGAGATTTGATTCGCAAATGTGTGTTCTTTAGTTTAAAGGTGACCTGTTGTGCAAAATTCACTTTTTACTTTTTTTTTTTTTTTTTTAAACATTTAAGGTTCCCTGGACGTTTAACAAACCAAATAAATTTCTCCCCTATTGTGACCTCATATGAGAAGAGCCCCCTACACAGGCTTGGTGCTCTGTTCTCTGGAGGGGGTGTGGCTTAGCAGTAGGTCATTTATATAGACACTTAAACAGTGCATTTGAAGGAGGAGTGACATAAAGGGAGTTTGAGTCTGATGGGTTTTTCTGAGGCCTGTTTTACCTTGTTATAACAAATAGATTTATTAGAAGAAATTGTAAAATATGGGTCCTTTAAAGGTGCTCTTGGTCTCTTGGTGTTGGTAAAGAAAGCCAGTATTAAATATCATGATGTTCGTAGGTTTATGGATGGATACTTTGTTGATTCTCAAGAAATTCTCAAATTTAAAATAAAATTCTTGCATTGAAAATCCTTTAAGTGAAGCGTTTCTACAGTGTATTGATCACTGTGGTGGATTTGCAAATTGTGGATGTTTTAGTAATTATACCCGTGTGGTAGTAATCTCTCTCTCTCTGTCTCTCTCTCTGTGTCTCTTTCATTTTCAGAAACTGTGTGAGGACAAGTCAGTGGATGAGATTTTACAGAAGCATTACAACTCCTGTAAAGATTTCCGCTCTCTACACTCGCTGCTGGTGAGACCGCCACCGCCGTGTTGTCTCTGCTCGTTTCACAAAGTCCTGACTCGATGTGCGTGTTTTTTTTCTTTTTTTCCCCCAGTTGTTGGCAGTGAGCCGCGTTTCTGTCTCCAGTCCGACTCTAAGAGCTGTAGACCTACTGGAGGCCAGTCGAATGAGCTCGGCTGACTCGAAAGGCAACATCCTGCACGGTGAGAGTCTCGAGCATGTAAAGTAGCCTCAAACGAATTCAACTTCAAACCATGCTGTTTGTGCTTGTGTACAAAATAAGAAGATTATTATTATTATTATAAAGGTGTAAATGCTTGAACAAAGATTATTTAACACAAAAGCAAAGAGGGCGCTGCTTCTATATACAAATACAAATAAGAAAGTAAATCTTCCTTCACCTGACTCTTTGCTTTTTCCCCCCGTGCAGGTCTGTCCATCCTGGAGTTGTGCCTGATCATTGCCATGAAGCACCTGAACGATATCTACGAAGGAGAGCCCTTTAACTTCCAGATGGTCCACAACGGTACCGTTTCTGTGACAGAAGCACAAATGCAGGACGATTTAAATAGAAATTCATGAGCAGAATCGTGTATGGATTAAACATCAGTGAAGGTTCTGCAGTCAGTGTACCATGTCACAACGTTGTGTAGAGACACCTGCGTTACACCCCAGTGTGTGATCTTCATCCTTAAGTGAAGTCATGCATGGATGTGAACAAAAAAACAAGTGACAGGAACTGTATTTTGTATAATTATATTTTCTGTCGACTTTTCTTCTCAGAGTTTAAGAAATTTCTTCAGAGGAAGTCTCACTCCATCCATAACTTTGAGAAGCCGGTGGTGTTCAAGGTGAGAGTCTAAGGTCTTAACTTAGCACGCTTCATCGCTAAACATCTTTACAGTCGTGGTCTTTCTTCAACACGACCGGACGGATAAATGATCCATGGCTCGTTATATTACGTTACATTTCCACCCTTTCGTTGATAGAGTTGATGAGCAGATGTCATTCTGGGGTGTCATGTGAGTTTTTTATTATGTGAGCGCGTTTGAGCTGTTATAGGAAATGAACCAATGACAGGACGATGCGACGCACCGCGGCACAAAAGCGGAACCACTGTTGGCGTCCTGGCGTTTATGACAGCGCCGTGAAAAAGGATTTTTAATTTTTTTGCATATTTTGCCTCACATGAATAATCGAGGTCATCCAACAAATTTTAATAGGGAGTCAGTCGAAAGAAATTTATACACAAAAAAACCTGTATCAATATTTTAATACTAAATTTATTGCTATACATTATAAATTGATATATATGATAATGTTATGATGATAATATTATTAATGTAATATACATCATGGTATTTTTCTGTGCATATATATTTTTTGGCTGATTCTTTATAACCCGAGCAAATACAAAATCAGTTTTTAAATGATGATTTCATTTATCGAGGGGAAACAAGCTGTCCAAACCTACCTGTCCCTATGTGAGAAAGTAATTGCCCCCTTGATCAATCATGAATGAACTAAAAGTTTTGGAAAGCAGAGTTAAATTTCTCTTGCACAAGTGAAGCACACTAAAAGACCTAAAAAAAACAAACAAACAAAAAAAAGCAACACGATCTAAAGCAATTCAAGAACCGATTGACGTGTATCAGTCTGGAAAGGGTTACTAAAAGCCATTTCTAAGCGAATCACCGTGAGAGACATTACCTCAGTGGTGAACTTTCTCAGGAGCGACTGGCCTACCAAAATTAATCCAAGAGCACGACGACTCATCCAGGAGCTCATAAAAGAACACAGAACAACAGCTAAAAAAACTGCAGGCCTCACCTGCCTCGGTTAAAGTCAGTGTTCACGATTCAACAATAAAAAAAAAGATTCGGGGCAAAAATTGTGTCCATGGGAGAGTTCCAAGACGAAAGCCACTGCTGACTAAAAACAACACAAAAGCTTGTCTCACATTTGCCAAAAAAACATTTTGATTATTCCCGAGACTTTTGGGCAAATATTCTGTGGACTGATGAGACGAAAGTTGAAATCTTTGAAACGTGTGCACCTTTTTTTCTGTCACGTGTAAAACTAACACAACATTTCATAAAAAGAAAATCATACGGACAGTGAAACACGGTGGTGGTGGTAGTGTGATGGCATGGAGCTGATTTGCAACTTCAGGACTGTGACGACTTGCTGATGGAACAATGAATTCTGCGCTCTACCAGGAAATCGTGAAGGAGAACGCATCCGGCCATCAGTCCGTGACCTCGAGCTTAAGCGCACTTTGGGTTATGCAGCAGGACAACGATCCGAAACACACCAGCAAGTCCACGTCTGAATGAACAAAAACAAAATTAGGTTTTGGAGGGGCCTAGTCAATGTCCGGATTTGAATCCGATCGAGATGACCTTAAACCCTCCAGTGTGGCTGAATTAAAACAATTCTGCAAGAGAAGAGCGGGTCAGGATTCCTCCACGGCGATGTGAAAGACTCGCTTCATTGCAGTTATTGCCGCCAAGGGTGGCACAACCAGTTATTAGGTTTGGGGGACGATTACTTTTTCACATAGGATAAGGCAGATTTGGATAGCTTTTTTATTTTCCTTAACAAATGTAATCATTTTGTATTTACTTGGATTATCTTTTATATTAAAATTTGTTTGATTTGCAAAAAGCAAGAACATTTTTATTTCCCTGTACCAGCATGTCCAGAAATGTTTACTTTATCTCACAATAGAGCAATCGATCCGTTTTTAATCAAATTAAAGGTCTCGTATTTTGCTTTTTTAAATTAAAGGTCTCGTATTTTGCTTTTTTTAAATTATTTTTTTATACAAGTTAACCCAGGTCTCAGAGCGCCACCTATCTAATGCTCCACCTGAATTGCTCTTATATAATGTATTTTATTTGTATCTCGGACTCAAAATCATGAACAACAATCAGACCAATCAGGGTAGACAGTTTGAGCTGCAGAGTAAAAGGTGAAAATGTTTTCTTTGTTGTTGGTTATATTGTTCAATATACAAACCACTTTGCTGCCATCTAGTGGTCAAGTCCAAACATGACAACCGGGGTGTTTCTCAAGCATGAAGTACTTTACATACAGTTGTATGTACAGAAAGTTGTGGTAAAATGGTACAATCAAGGATGGAGAACAGCGGAAGCTTTGAGATGAAGTTCACACCGGGGCTCCCAAAGCAGACGGGTTTATTTATTTACGGATTCACGTATGCTGTTCACAACTGGATCGTATTTGACAGGGACAGAAGCGATGGTGGACAGAATTAGATGAACTTCAAGCGTGAGAAGGGTATTAAAGTGGACGTTGAAGCATTTGGAGTAAAGCGTATAGCACTAAAGCGCTGCTGCATCAGTATCATACGATGAAAGAGCTGTCTTAATAAAAGGAATAAATAATTTGATTTGAGAGCATGGACGAATTGAACCCTGAGAACAGACTCTGGGTTTACACGCAAGCTCATTAACGTGCACGGGGGCTGCATGTGTTTGAGTTCCAGCGCGCGTGAATCAGTTAATTATCAGGTTGAATCGGGTGTGTGTTGGAGCAGACAAAACACACAGCTGTGCGGTGCTTCGGCGGCTCTTTATGTGGGGAGGATGAGAACCCTGATTAAGCTGATGTGATAATTACGGCATCATTACAGATAATACACTCCAATTGTTCTGTGTGTGTGTGTGTGTGGGGTGCGTACTGTAGGCGTTCGAGCACCTGCTGCAGCTGGAGCTGATCCGGCCGGTGGACGGCGGTGTGTGTAAAGCGCAGAAGGAGTACCAGCTTATGCGTCTCGTGCTGGATCACACGCAAGTCATGGAGGCTCTGCAGAGATACCCACAATGCCCCACTGACGTCAAACAGTGGGCCATGTCCGCCTTCGCGTGACCCCCACACGTGTAAACATCATGCACTCTATGTAAAACTTATGTTTTTTTTTGTACACCTGTATATCTGTCTCACTCAACATAAAGACTTGAACACACACACAGCGAGAGTCTGTTAAATCATGTATTTAAAAAAAAAAACTGCTACTGGCATTTCTTATTCTGTGTCTGAAACCTGAGGGGGGAAAAATACCCTCAGAGACGCGCAAATGAAAAAAAAACAACGTGTGAACGTGATCGAAGATACAGGAAGCAAAGCCGATCTTCCAAGATTTTTTAAATTATTTCACGAGTACAAAAACAAAGAAAAAAAAAAAAATTTAGATAGGTAAAGTAAAGCCTAGTAGGCCAGTGAAAACAGATGAGGTTTTAAAAGGGATTTAAAAATAGTCAGAGTAGGAGCCATTCGTATTTGGCAAATCATTCCAAAGACGAGGCCCAATTACCGAAAGCACGGTCACCTCTGCGCTCTGAGTTTGGGATGTGGAATTAAGAGGAGGTTCTGGTCACAGGATCTCAAACTTCTCACGGGGGGGGGGTATATTGGTGCAGCAATTCAGATAAGCAATTGCTGGTGTAACGATTTAAAAACAAATAACATTTTAAAATGTATTCTGAATTGAACAGGCAACCAATGAAGGGCCTTTAAAAGCGGAATCACATGATCCCTTTTTACGAGAAATTTAGCAGCGGCGTTCTGGACCAATTGAAGACGGGCACTTTGGGATTTAGAGATGCCATAATAAAGAGAACTGCAATAGTCAAGACGGGATGTAATAAAAGCATGAACGGTCATCTCCAGGGTCTTGTCGGTGAGAAAAGGTTGAATTTTTGCAGGCGTACGAAGCTGATAAAAGCTCGATCCGATCACTGTAGAGATTTGTTTATCAAGGTTTAATGTCATCTAGCAGGACGCCCAAATTCCGAACCTGTGAGGACCTAAAAGCTGATAAAGGTCCCAGGTATTTAAACTGTTATAATGGGGTCCACTATTTTTTTTCACAGCGCTGTCTAGTGTGTAAGAGTGACCAGTATGCTCTGTGTCACAGGGGTCAAAGGTTAGCTTACGCTTGTACCTGAGTACGGGTGTCTCGAAACATGTGCGATATATATATATATATATAAAACCAGTCAAAATGTTCAGCTTTGTCTCTGAGGCGTCGTATCGAACCTTATGTCAAGGTCGAAACATTTACGAATTCCAGCTTCTTTTTGATCAGAAGCGTTTTATAAAGCATTGTGGGGGGGGAATGGGCGTGGCTTATGATGGAGGATATGTTAGAGGATATTTTTTACTTTTACTGCAGCAAACGTCCATACTTTTACTTGACTTCGTTTCTGCATGACGTGATGATGGTGGTGTGTAGTGTTTGAAGTGGGTGAGTGAAAAAGGCTAACGGGCTAATTCAAGCTCAGTGTTTTTAATACTTAAAACTAAATTCATAGAAGGTGAGTACTTGTATATTTTCATACAAGTACATAGAGGACTTCTACTTTTACTTGAGTCACATCTGCCCGAGTGAAGCTTTACTTTTACTCAGGTAAAGGATTTGTGTACTTTGAAAGAAATGAACCACTTCAGGATGTGCTGTTGTATGAGGGGTGTTCAAGTCAAAGCGGGACTTTTGATTGTGCAGAATAACAGAACACCGTTATGAGAGTAAGAGCTCCCTTTATTTCTCTATATAATCCCCTGCTGCACTAATGCACGTATCACAGTGCTTCACTAGTGCTTGGATACCATCAAGGTGGAAAGTTTTCTCATGGCCTCCCAGGAACTCCTTAAATGGCCCAAACAAGTGGAAATGACTTGGAGCGAGGTCAGGACTGTACAGGGGATGTGGCAATAACTCCCAGCCGAGTTCCTGTAACGTGCGAGTGGTGGTGTTGAATGATGTTCCCACAGACAGATGCGTCTCTTCCACAAGGCAGTCCACTCGCTGAATGTTCACTGAAACGACTGCAATGGGCTCCGAGCCACCTCAGCCTGGATCATCATTCACATACTAGATCAAGACAATATGATCATATAACCCCAATATTATCATCCCTGCACTGGCCACCTGTTCAGTTTAGAATTTATTACAAACTAGCATTACTTACATACAAGACTTAAAATGGTTTAGCTCCCACATATCACGCTCCTTAAGATCGCAAAACTCTGGACTTCTGGTAGTTCCCAGAATATCAAAATCTACAAAAGGGGGCGGAGCGTTCTCATATTTAGCTCCTAAGCTTTGGAATAGCTCTCCAGACAGTGTTCGGGTCTCAGACACAGTCTACCAGTTTCAAAGTAGACTCAAGACGCATTTCTTTAATCTGGCATACGTATAATTCATTCCATAACCTCGTACTCCAGTACATCTAATCTTATCTAGTGCTGCTTAATATCCTGGACGGCAACTACGCTTATTCTTTCCACCTATTCTTTATTTTTCTACCCATCCCGAGGCATCTGGAAATTATGCCAGCTTCAGTAGACAGACGCCAACCCTGCGAGGATCCTGAGACATCCAGAGAAGGACCAGCTCCAGCTGGATTCTGCTTCATGATGGTTGGAGCTACACATGCTGCTCCTGAGTTCCCAGTGATCCAGACCCCATCTACCCTCTGCAACTGCTGACTCGTCCCTGTGCTGAACTGGACTTCATGTTAATTTAAATACCTTTTGTTATATAAACACACCTTGTAGAAAACAGTGGTTCGAGTAGCTCTGCTTCACACCACCGAGTCGTTGATTGTTTCTCTCTAACAGAGCGTCCCTGAAACTGTAAGTGTGTAGTGTTCATATCTGCAGAGTTTCATTAAAGTGCCCCTATTTTTCAAATATGATCTTTCATGCAGTGTGTCATGTAGCTGTATGTGAACATAAACTATCTGCAAAGACAGTGCACGATAAATGAAGAAAAAAAGTCGGCTCACATTCGCCTAAACGAGTCGTTAGCAATTCGAATCTTTTTCTGTTACGGATCCACGTCACTAAGTAAC
>JAOVVA010000012.1:5448772-5478179 GCA_028565275.1 Leiocassis micropogon | reverse complement strand
GAAAAGATGCGGTCGGCTGGCGTCATGCGGTTCGGAGGAAACACGTGATAGTCTTCGGCCCTCCCGGCTGAATGGTAGTAGAAGCCTTAATGTGGGAGCCCCCTAGTGACGGGGAGGAATTGCCCACGACTAAATTAGGGAGAAAAGAGAAAATCGAGAAAAAAATCCAAAAAAATTATAATAAAAAAAACTACGCTAATAAAGTGTTTTCACGTCAAGCAAGGCATAACTCATCTCTTCTTCTTTTTTTTATCCCCCAAAATCCTAATTTTCCCCCCGATTTGGTAGTGTAATAAACAAACCCATTACACAAATGCAGGAACGTTACAGAAATATTAACGTAGTCAGGTTAATCTCTAACCTTCTCAATCCTGTCGGATTATCCAGGGTAAAAAAAAAAATATCACAATCTACTTGATTCAGTTCGGCATTTGAGCTCGGAGAACAAAATTCAATTAAAAAAAGGAAGAAGAAGAAGAAATCCTAAACACTTTTACACGACAAACTTTTAGAATACAGTGTATCTGCTCGTTGTCACTTCAAAGGAGGCATTATGTAAAGAATACGACACCGTGGCATGTTCTTACAGGAAAAAAAAAAAAAACATTAGGTGGGGTAATGTGATGCAAAGAAACACAGCTTGTCATGTCAGCAAGAACGTACACCGCTGTTCGGTCTTGACAAGACTCCTGTGTTTGAGGATGCCCCGACACTGGAGACTCCTTCCCAAAAATAAATAAATAAATAATTAAATTAATTAATCTCACGGAAGTCTAAACCGTATCGAGGACACACCTCTTTAATTAATATATAGGTTTATGCGAAGTTGCATATCCACAAGGATGATTTGCTGTCGCCATGGAAACGAGAACATTCACGAACATGCGTGTGAACACAAAGTGGTGATTTGTCCCGGGGCATTTTCTCATTAGGGCCCCGGGATCGTTTCCAAGAACCCACCACTCGAAGCCTGGTTTATTTTGATCAGTTAGAACACGACCGTTCCACGCTCGGGAACCGTTACCAAGTCCGAGAGGTGGGCTCAGGCACGGACCGAATACCGATAATTTTAGGCATAATGTGAAGGTTAAATTCCTCATTCTGTTCTTCTCTTGTGTTTGATTGCATCCCACAAACCAATTAGGTGCCACCTGCTGTATCGGACAGTGTAAATACGCAAGTGTACCCGATAACAGAGCCAATAATAATAATAATAATAATAATGTGAACGCTGGCCATCGAGGGCGTGTGGAGGGAGGTAGAGAGCGATCACTCCTACTAACGCCCTCAGACTACCGTTAATCAGACCTGAGAATTCGGCAGCACACGGAGCGTGACACCGCTTCGACACGGCTGAGACGGCGTGTATGACGGGGCATCGAATCTAAACCGGCAAACCCTAACCCGTAATAATAGTCTTGATAAAAACGGACACATCTCTCCACCGTGAAGCGTCTCAGAGCCTGTGATTATCCTGTTAAAGCTTGTGTGTCCTCTGAACAGCGCGGCCTCGCTCCCGGCTCCTGCTCTGTAATCACCGCCGAGTTTTTTCCCCCCTCTTTCCTCTAACGCCGTCCTCGAGTGCCTCCAAATGCGCTGTTCCGGACCCTTGAATATACGCACGCCCACACACGCAGGCAAAGGCTGCCAACACATAAACACACGAGGAATACGCTGGCGCTGGCAGGCTGGTCTGCTTCCTTTCACACCAACAACTTCGCTCTTTTTCTCTCCCACACATACACACACAAATATCACACTTGTGAGATTCTGCAGATCGGCTCTGTGATCTTTCCGGGTGTGAAACGGCTCCAGGCCGCAGTGCTGAAACGGTGGATTCGTGAACGCTGCCACGACAAGTTTACATTGTCAACGTGGTAAAATCCTATACATACCCATCACGACATAATACACGTCACGGCTGATCTGATATCCAACAGCGATTCTGTCAGCTCTGTCGCTCTACCTTTAATGATGACCCTTAAAAGATCTAGCAGCCTGGCCATTATTTTTAAGCACGCTCATTTTTAGTGTTCATTATCCGTTACAAAATATAGACCATAATATTCTAAACAAGGTAGGTGAAAGAAAAAAAAAAGGAGGCGATTAGGAGAATTTAATATAGGCACATGCCTGCGCTTTGCCCTTCTGACCTGGACAGAGCGGAGCCGGAAAGGCTGGAGACAAATGAGAGAGAGAGAGCGAGAGAGAGAGAGCGTGTTAGCACTGCATCTGTTTTATCCCCTCTTACAGCTGCCGAGTGACGCTCTGCTCCTTTGGGGCTCCTGCTCTTAGCACAGGAATTCAAAAGGTGGGGGCCGGGCAAAAGGGTAAGAGTGGTGGTGATGGTTTACAGGAACCAGAAGCAGAACCAGCAGCCCCACGTGGACCTTCTTCACCCCGTCACCTGTTCACTAATCACCCCGATTATACAGATGGTACTATAGTTTGTCCACCTGGTTTGTCAGAAATGTCGAAGCCTCCTGTCAAACAGGAAGAAGAAGGAAGTGAAAGTGCGCGCTGCTGCCTACGTCCAATCCGACATGGCATAACACGCCGTCCGAGACGAGGATGTTGGAGTTTCTGTTGTTGAGGCCGAAACCTGTCCTACAAAAACTCCAGTACAAGCTACACGCACGGCTTAATGGTTTCTACACATCTTACTTTGTCGCAGAAACCTTCACTCATTACTACGGAATTTATTTCTCAGCATGATAAAAGAAAAAAAACTTGCATCCGAATGAAAGTGAAGCAACAGTTTCTAGAAATCCTTCATGTCTGTGCGGCTTCTTAAATTTAGCCATCAAGCAGATCAAGCTGTGTGATATCTCTGATCAGAGCTATGTTTAACAGTGAAAGTAAGACGCACACATATACAGCAAGGTGAGAACTCACAGGACTGGGACTAAACAGCTGTGTGGACATGAAAAAAAACCCCATGAAAACTAATCTAGGGAGCATAAAGATTGGACTTTCAAGCAAAAGGTCCAGATTGGGCATATTCCAGAGCGATGGGTGAGTCAGGGTAAGAAACTATGCACCCATCATGCATACTGTCCACTGTACAAGCCTCTGGAGGTGGTGTTATTGATCTGGGGTTGCTTAATCCTGAATGTACTGAATGACCAGATTATCACATCTATGGAGTATTTTTTTTTTTTTTTATTTCCTGATGCCACAGGGTTTATTCCAGGATTCAAGATTGTGAAAGAGTGGTTTTGGGAGAATGAGGAATCATTTTCACACATGAACTGGACACCGCACTTGTGTGCCGTAATCAAAGCTAAAGGTGACTGAATGACAGTGTGCACATTTTTTTGGTTTTTGTCCAGGCAGTGCATAAAGTCATTATAATAATAATAACAACAACCACCACCTTAAAAAAACTTAACTGACTTTATATTTTCTTTGAATAGACTTTGAATGTTTTTCAAATTGTTACGATGAGGTCTTCTGTACACCGACGATAACCCTTAGAAGCCTTTCTGTGAGTGTGTGTGTGTTAGAGATCTGGTATTTTCAGAGCTCTCTTAACCTTGGCATGTGCCTGAGGAAGTTCTGTGGGTTTACGTTAAAAAGAGGATGATACTCGCTGCACTAACAGCAACCCCAGCTATTTAAGATCAACGCTGAGGAGCTCTGCTAATCTACACTGAGAGAGCGATCAAGCTCCCACGGTCACGTACGATCACGCCGTTTCCTTCAGGACGCTTAAATCGAGTCTCTGTGTACTGACCTGAGCTCGGTCTGAGGTTAAGCTGTATGAGACGCTGCATGTTTCTTGAAAAACTTTCACCTCGTGTTACATATCCTTTGTATAAACACACACACACACACACACACACACACACACACACACACAGAGCCAGGATCCAAATATATAAATAAGTAAACAAATGCAATGCAATGCAATACAATACAATACAATAAAGCACATGTTCCCGTGTGTCCTGTAAACATCTCTCCTCTGTAAATCGGCTTCTTCTGTCACTATCTAATCCCGTCCTCTCTCTCTCTATCAGAAGAGTGAAAGTGTAATTAACCTTGTTCTGGGCATCGCTCCAACTCCACAGATACGACGACACACATGTCTTTCTCTTTGTCTCTCTCACACTCGCGCGCACACACAAGCACAACTCGGGGAGGGCCGGACGAACAACACACTGCACACCCTGAGAGTAAAAACGCACTGAAGCGTTATCAACACCGTGTTTGAGATCAACCTGTTGACCCCTCGCCAGAAACGAGTTTCCTTATCGTCAGATGTTACACGGCGTACGCAAACCTTATTCACAATCAGGTTTTAAAAGCTTGCAATTTAAAGCACTATAAGCATTTATTTAAAAAAATAAATAAATAAATAAAAAAAGCATCAGGAGTCGACTGATATCTCCTTACTTCCTCATTATTAACATATTCGGCTTGGTCTTGAACGTCTAGACTCCTGTATCTCTGGTAAAATGTTTCTGATCTGTAACAGCTTCCAGGGATGCTAGTGATCCAGATGTTGGCCTCAAACACACTCGCATGTGCGCACACAAGTCACGAATTTACGGTAACACAAACCATTATGAGATACTGTTATTAAAGGCAAATACAAAAATCAAATCAAGACGAATCATTACACAAGACAAGTGCACAAGTGAAGAAGGGAAATTTGGATGCCAAATATGTCTCAGCTGAATGAATACAACGGAGGCAAGTGGGGGAAACTTGTCTTACACCCCAAGCCCTGCCAAGACAAACCCCTCACAGACTTACAACACGTCCCTGGCTCGGTGCGAGTCCAGATGCTTGATTGGTTTATTGATGCAACATCAGTGTTGCTGCCGTGAATGACGAAGACAAATATAACAGAGGAGTGTGTGCAACATTACAGATGAACAGAAATCAGTACGAGCCACTTATAATCAGCCACTTTTGGGCCCTCAAGCCGAGACCCTTAAATGTATAACGAGATAAAAATGTATAATGTCTGCCCAATGCTGTAATGCAAATGTGGCTGTGATTGCAGTAGATATATAAAGTACAATGACTACAGCATCGTTAACGATAAACATCATAGTAGCGCCATAACACTCACTCACCTCAATCAAACACTGAAATTAGGAACCTCCTTAACAGTTATTAATCACTCACGGCCCACTACACTGAGCTTTGATTACGTGCATCAGGTTTTACACAGCAGCCATGAAATTGCACATGTAGATGTTTTTAATGCTAACTAGTAGAGCTGTTAATGGTTGATTCTTAATCAGTTAATTGTCGTTAAGATTGTAACCGATAAAGAATGTATTCATTGATCAGATTTGTGGTGTAAACACGACAACCCAGCTGTAATCGAGTGTTAGCTTAGCTAGCCTTATTAACTAGACTCCTTATACGGTCTCTTCAAACAATGACGTCGGGTCTCATCGATTTCTTTCAAAAACACCGACTTGACTCGTCCTGCTTACAATCTATGTGTCAATGTCAATGATTGTCTTATGGGTTGAAAACCAGGTGTGAAACTTGCAACGCTACTAGATAGGTTTCAAATTTAATAAAGTGCATTAGCTTTCTCCAGCAGTTATCCACCCAGGGACAAAAATGTGTGTTTTATATATTATATATAGTTATACACATTTCCTAACATTTTTCGAATTTATTTGCATCAATTTTTGATCCTGTAAAGCTGATTGAGACAATCGTTGTTAAAAGTGCTATACAAATAAAAATTCATAAAACTAATTGTTAAAAGTGCTATACAAATAAAAATTCATTCAACTGAATGATTTTTTTCCCTTTTCTTTAAATATGTACATAAAGCACATTTCTTGGTCATAACTGACCAACCTTTGTATGATGTCGAGTTTTACGTTTACGATGTACATTTCTAATGCCTGTATTAAATAAAGATACACTCATTCCTTCAATAATGTTATATTTTTACATCACCATTAGTTCAATGAAGTTTTGTGTGGTATCAAAGTTTCCAGAAAAGTCTGATTAAAAATTACACGTCTGACTGTATCCAAATGACTAATGTGGATGTTTCCGCATATTTTGTTGCAACCCCCCCGCAAATATTGCAAAACATCTTGAAAACCATTGCGTTTTAATCAGACAGAACGACATAGCTAACCGTTCACTTTTCTGACGAAACGTAAGGCGCTCAGTGATTGGCCGGAGTGGATTGTGAGTTGTGAGTATTTTAGACCAACAGGTCACCCTTAGTCGTGCGCTACGTCAGTAATGTACTTAATCGCACTTCGATCTAAAACAGGTGCGTTGTTTTGTTTAACTTTGCACGATGTAAACGTCTTGGTATGTTTCTAGGCAAATGAAAGCAGGAAATATTACCAAAAATAAGCAGTATTTGAATGCAGGTGTTTCGTGAACATTTAAGAGACTACTTTTAATAATTGAATGATAAAAATAAAATCAAATGACTGATTCTGAGTACAATTTTGTAGAGGTGAATATTTTCCAAACAGACAACAGGCATCCGTCTGAACATCTGATCAAATTTGTTAAGTTTTTCTGGAAAGTCGAAAAGGCGTACATCACATAATGTGGTGCGAAATCAGATACTGGTATGTGAATAAGAGTAGCTGAGCCCTAACATATGCACAGGTTTATTAGGGGGCCAAGCACCAGGTGTAAAGTTGGAGCCCTTTTCTTCTTCTTCTCCTTATGTCCAAAGCGGTCCACAAAGGTTACACAAACCTTCACGACTTACAATTCACAAAAACTGACCCAAAACTGCAGGTTTTTATATATACACACATTACAGATCAATGTTAATGAGACTGTGCAGCTGGCGATCAGTACAAAAGCGATGCCACCTTAAGCCAGAAAAGGTTGGTTTCATGCCAACGAATGCACCCATCATTCTACCCAAGAAGAAATCTCTCATTGTTATAATAATAAAGGTTGAGATATTCTAGCAGTGTATGATTCAAGAAGTGTGAAATGTGCTGCTTAAAATTTGGCTGATCGTGGACTTCGTGTCGCGTGCACACTGCAGTCCATGAGATGTTCCATCCTGAAAATATATTCTATCCTTTTTATTTACATGTTATTGATTTGCACACCCACCTGATGAGCAGGAGATGAGGAAAACGGCAAACGCAAGTTTGGTCGCAGATCCCATCTTCAGGCTGATGGTTTAATCCTCAGTTCGGGATTAAATCCAAAACAAATCATGCACCGATGATGCTGCTGCTGCTGCTGCTTACGATAAAGATACAGATGGACCTGTCTCTTTCTCTGTTTTGAGAATTTTCTTCCAAATGTTCATGAAGCGCCAGTGATGTCAAGGATCTTCAAGAAAGCATCTTCAGCTTCACTGATCCCATGTGAGATATAATACAGTCCATACAACAAATAAAAAACATCCTTATTTGGGTTGGGTGTTTTTTTTTCAGTTCAGGATCAATTTCAGACTTTATCGTAACTTTATAAGTAATGTAAAAATAATAATAAATGTTTGTTTGTTTAAAAAGTGGTGACTAGACTTGGACATGAATCAGTCTGTCCCATCCATTTCTCAAAGAGAAACGTTTCCACCTGACTAAATTCATGATACTTATTATTATTAACAACATAATAAAACAACAACTATTTCATTAGTTGTTTTTTTTCTTCTTCTTCTTAAATGATAGTTTGAAGTCTGATTTTTGTCCTCTTTCTTTCTGTCTGTCGGTCTTTCTTCTCAAGTTACAAGTTCATAAATAAATGTTTGCGATGATATCCAGTTTCAGAGTTAATCCTAAAAACTAGTATAGTCCATGATATCGGGTTATATAGAAAAATATATATTAATTTTTTTTTTAGTCTGAAGGTGTCCACTCGGGTAAATCATCCATAGCAACCCGGTCCATAAGAAGGGAAAGGTGGGGGGGGACACAGCGAGGAGACAGGATTTATCTCCCAAACCGCATTTAGACATCCAAAAACTGTGTTTTGTCGTCGATGGTAAACCAAACCTTCGGAAAAATTGATGTCTGACGATTCTTACAGTCTGTAAAATCCAACTTTTCAGCGTTTACGTTAAAACCCCCGAGTCTCGGCTAGCTCGCTAGCTAACAACCCTCAATAAAAGTGTCTCGCGCCCCGACCAAAAGCACGAGCTGCCATGTCCAAATATTTCCCCCAAAAAAACAAATCCCGCTCACTAAAACAATCAAATTCCTCTCAAAACCCCCTCAGAGAACTCCTCACGCGTCTTCCCGTACGTCCCTCGGTTTGACTTTCAACGCGACTTGCTTCACAAAAAAGAAGAAAAATTCCCGCATCAAAGTCTCTCCACTAAACCATCTTCGCTCTCCTCAGTCAGGGAATACGTGCACCCGTATTCCATAGAAACCCCGCCTCCTGATTTGTGATTTGCTAAGACTAATCACCGACCCGCTTCCGGATTGGTCCAAGCCTTCCACTGCAAAAGGAGGAGGAGGACGGATGCTGAGGAATACGGGTGGGAGAACGAAAACAACACAAGTCTACGTGCATACAGGATTCAAAATGGCGTCTGTGTTAGGTTTTTTTTTTTCCCTTAACGAAACGTCAGCCACGCCCCCTACACATGGAATGCGAATGTTAAAGGGGTTAGATTGACACCTTAAAACGACCAATAGAGAGGAAGGAAAACCACACGAGCTTATACATGTGTCCAATCGTTTAACAGAATGTATGTAACTGTAACAGTGGGAACAGGGAGACATGTGGGCTGATGGTTTCATGCATGATACCAAGATTTTGCCTTTTCTCAGGCCTCACCAATAAACACTAAGTTATTCGTCAACAAAAAAACTACAAACATGCATGGCATCGTTAAGAGTGTCACACAGTTGTTATTGTTTTTATTTAGCATGTTTTTATTCTGTAATATTTGTACATTTTCTTTGCTATTTGTAAGTTGGAACTTTTTGATTTACATTCTGATTTACTATACAGTATACTACTATATTATATTATAGTATAAGATTATTCTAGTATATAGTATAGTATAGTGCGATGTAGTATAGGATAGAATAATAGAGAATAGTATTGAATAGTAAAGTACGGTATAGTATAGTTTAGTATCAAGTAGTGTAATGAAGTATAATGTTGTGTGGATTAGCATGGCATTTGTGTGGAATGGTATGGTGTTGTATAGTATAGAATAGTGTATACTATGGCGTACAATAGCATAGAGTAGTATAGTGAAATGTGGTATAGAATATAGTTGGTATGGTATGGTATGGTATAGTCCAGTGCAGTGCAATGCAATGTTGTACAAAATAGTTCAGTACAGTATAGTACAGTGTAGGATAGGATAGAATAGTATAGAATAGTAATTAGTAGCATGTTTTTATTCTGTAATATTTGACCATTTTCTCTGCTATTTGTAAGTTGGAACTTTTTAATTTACATTTTGATTTACTATACAGTATAGTATAGTATAGTATAGTATAGTATAGTATAGTATAGGATAGTATATACTATACTATACTATACTATACTATAGTATTATTTATTTACTATACTATACTATAGTATAAGATTATTCTAGTATATAGTATAGTATAGTATAGTGCGATGTAGTATAGGACAGAATAATAGAGAATAGTATTGAATAGTAAAGTACAGTATAGTGTAGTTTAGTATAAAGTAGTGTAATGTAGTATAATGTTGTGTGGATTAGCATGGCATTTGTGTGGAATGGTATGGTGTTGTATAGTATAGAATAGTGTAGTATACTATGGCGTACAATAGCATAGAGTAGTATAGTGAAATGTGGTATAGAATAGTGCAAGACAGTGTGATATAGTTGGTATGGTATGGTATGGTATGGTATAGTCCAGTGCAGTGAAATGCAATGTTGTACTGAATAGTTCAGTACAGTATAGTACAGTGTAGGATAGGATAGAATAGTATAGAATAGTAATTACATTATAATTGTATAAGTATAGCAGACGAGTATAGTATATCATTGTTTAGTGCAGTGTAGTGTAGTATAGTGAAACACAGGATAGAACTGTGAAGTATCGTATAATTAAGTATAATGCAAGGTAGTATAAAGTAGTGAAGTATAGTAAAAGTACAGTATAATATAGAATATAATAAAATACTATAGTATTGCATAATATTGTGTAATGTAGCATAGAATACTGCAGTACAGCATAGTATACTATTATATGTTTTATAATAGTGTAGTGAAGTATAGTATAAACACTTAGTTTCTATAGTATAGTACAGTACAGTACAGAACACTGTACTACTGCACTATGTAGTATGGAATAGTGCATTATAAAATAGTATACTACTGTATAGTGTAGTGCAATGTAGTATAGAATAGTGCAGGGTAGTATTGTTTGAAATAGAAAAAGGTAGAAAAAACGATTTGCCAAAACAAAACTGGTGAGCAATGATATATCAAAACTTTAATATATATTTTTATTTAAAGTTTTCATCTGTGTTATTAAAATATAGTTTAGAACAGTATATTGTAGTAGGGTTTACTAATCTAATGCATTATAACATATACAATTTAGTTTAGCATGGTACTTTATAATAGGATGAGGTATGGTATTATTATTATTATTATTATTATTTTTGCATAGTATTCTCGTTTAACACTTTATGAGGAACACATGTACACATTCTCCTTCATGCATTTGATTAGTCAACTGTGTTTTAGGTATTGTTCCAGACCATGTGCATCCCTTCAGGACCACAACTTACCCATCTTTCAGGACGATAATGCATGAAAAACGCAAAGCAAATGCCATCTCGCACTCTTTTCGCACAAATGAGTTCAGTGTGCTTCAGTGGCCTTCACAGTCGTCAGATCAGAATCCAGTAGCACACCTTTGGGATGTGTTAGAACAGGAGACTGAGAGCATGAGAGTGCGACTGAAAATTCCGCAGGAGCTGCATGATGCAATCATGTCAACACGGGGTAGAAACTCAAAGGCATTTTTTTTTTTTTCTCCCAACAGCTTATGGAATCCATGTCATGGAGAATTGATGAATTCAATTGTTTTGAGAGCAAAGGAGGTCCTACCCATAAAAGTGTAATAAAGTGTACAGTGAGCGCAGACTTATTTCACAGCTGTGATGCGGACTAACACGTAGATAAGATGAGCTAGAGTCAGTAAAACGGTAGTTATATTGTAGGTGTATCTCATAAAAGGACCAGGAAAGGCCAGGCGTATCTATTAAAGTGGTCATTGAGTGCAGGGCTCTACTGCGAGATCTCAATCTCACAGCTCTTATTCCCTGTACAATTAAATCTCTGTCCCTTTTGCTCTTTCTTTCCTTCTGTCTGCTGTCCACTAAGGTCTCATTGTTACCCACAGAGCACCGTCATGTCCTGCTGTCTGTGGCCTCTCTGAAGCAATGTTAAATTCCTCCCCTAACAGCCTGCTTATTTGGTACATAGCTATATCTCTCAGTGATACAGTACCACACATATTCATGCAGCATGCGTGTGTGTGTGTGTGTGTGTGTGTGTGTGTGTGTGTGTGCGTTTGAGTGCGTATTTGTTATCACTTCTGCATAAATGATGGGAAGGGGGTTGTGTAATGCTGTGATATTGTGCAACGTTGCCTTCAGCGCCTTCAGCTGTTACCGTGTGAAGAAACACTTTGCATCTCACATTCTGCGAGATTCTGCGATTTTTTTTTTTTCCAGCTTCAGAGCTGTAAGCTTCGACACATTATTGTGGCACACAGGAACAAATAAGCACTTGCAAAATCCTGCGTCTGCAAGCACATACAAGAATGTCAGAGGCTTTGCTCGCTGACACGGCTATGAATCCAGTACATACAGTAGATCTCTGCAGGGACACCAGTAACATGTGAAACGTGTAAGCCTTTTTCTTTACAGACAGTTTCTGGCATGCAATGTGACTGCTGTCCTTTCAAATCATCATGGATACGCATTGATCATTTCTAATTGAATATTCTCCCTTATGGAGACGAGCTGACAAGCTGTTTACTTAATAGCACTTTCATTTAACTTGAAATCTCCTGGACGGGATGAATACCAGACCGCGTGGCTTCATGTAACTTTAAAATAACCGTGTATTAACAAGGAAGGGCTGTTATAGAAAGAAACCTTGTGATTTATTTCAAGGCTCAAGTCATGCATAGTCCTCTTTATGAGATGGTCTATATTTATACTTGGCTTGGAAACGTCTTAACAAAACCATACGATCGAATTACTCTATGTTTATGTCTACATTAGTGATAATATAGAAAATAGTCCCGGATGACAGTAATATGCACGTATACTGTATATATATTTACTTCTGTAATCACATTTCTTTGGACTAGAATGTAGCCGTACACCAGACCGTCCACCAAGTGCGCATGTGTGTAAGTAGGTCACAGTGTCCTCGTGGCAGAGTCTACATGCAGGCATCATACATCATTGAGATCGGTACCATCGCACTGATTCAATCATACCACAGAGAAAGAGAGAGAGACAGAGGGAGAGAGAGAGATAGAGAGAGAAAGAGAGAGAGAGAGAGAAGAGAAGGAAGGAGCTGTATACCAGGCATGTATTTTTCATGCCTCTCCTGAGCAAGACGAGACAGTTTCGGGCATCTGGACAATGATGTCAGAGGCATATAGATTTCACTCTATATCTCCTCGGGATGCAAAGAAAACCACAGTCTTTGTTACGGCTGCCTTTGAATGGCTGCGCGGCTCATTTTTACATCTGCAACGTAAACCACAATCTTTATACCTACATGACCTTGACTTTCATTCTTTTCATTTTTATGATATTTGAAATTCAGGGTCTCATCCCTATGGATCTGGTAAGACAATCGCAAAAGAGCATAAATCATTTAAAAAAAAAAAAAAAAAAAAAAAAAAAAAAATATATATATATATATATAGGCCTATATATTTTTTTGTGCTAAAAAGTTTCCGTTATTCCAGAAAACATTCATGCATTCATTTATTTTCTATACAACTGATCCTGTAGAGGGACGAGAAGGCACGAGACGGGGTATACCTTGGACAGGGTGCCAATCCATCACAGGACATACACACACACACACACACACACACACACACACACACACTCATTCACACACTACAAGGAATCTGAGGAAGCCAATTAGCCTAAAAGATTGCTTGTCTTTGGGAGGAAACCAGAATACTCTGAGGAAACCCACCAAGCACAGGGATATCATTAAAACTCCATGCTCACAGATCTGAGGCAGGAATCGAACCCTCGACCCCGAGGCCACAGTGCTAACCGCTACGCCACTGTGCCGCTACTAGAAAGCATCCTAACAAGACATAGAAAGAAATACGGAGCAACAAACTCAGGTCCACCATGAAGGAAATATCTTAGCAAGTGAAATATAATTTTCTAGTCAAACCTATTTATAATTTCTTAAAATAAGTTGACAACAAACCAAATAAGATTATTCTAGGGAAATGTTACTATGCTATCATTTTGCTTCTGTTAAGAAGTAAATTCCTAAAAAGGAGTAAAATTACATGCCATTAAAACAAGACATCTTTCACTTGCAATTTTATTAACGTTTGACTAGAAACATGCTTAATCAGCCTATACTTGGTTCCTTATTTTAAGAACATGTAGATACATTTTTCTATATTCAAGAATATTTCACTTGCTAAGATATATATTTTTTGCAGTGCATAAACTCAGCTACTGACAAAATGTGCTAATGATGTGTAAACAGGATTAAAAAGATTTTTTTTTTGTATCTTTCAGATAAATTTTGGCAGGAGTGATATTTTTGGCTTAGCCCACTTATCAATGGACTAAGAGTAATGATACAGAAAATGAATTTTTCACACCCTGATCTAAATGCTCCAGGAGAAGGGTTCCATGACGAGTTCCCCTCCAAAGCAAATCACTTGACTATGCGAAGCCTGTGTAATGTTACGTAGGTCCCTCTTCTGCTGATCATTTCTATTAGTCAGGCATAAAGACAGGAGTTTTGCCCCTCCGACGAGTGCTATTTACAATCTGCTCACAGTGCCCCATTGGAAATGTTACCATGATATGTAGTAGAGTATTTGCTGCTATAGTACATGTGCCACACTAGGGTATATGTAGTATACTATGGTATCTTATTCTACATTGTACCATAGGCTGGGACTATGGAATATGTACGAAGATACTTTCGAAAATATATATTTTATGGTACTATACCATATCAGTACTATGTACTAACTACAATCATATCATATTATACTGTATACCTGTTGAACTTTGGTAGCCACTGTGGTACCCAATAAGTAGCAAGCTGTTCACCAAGTTATTGTGGTATACACCATAGTACTACCACAGTTCCCAAATAAGTGCCATAGTACCTACTCTATGTATTCGCCAGGGTATGGTGGTACATACCATAGTACCATAGTACTACTACTACAGTACCCACTGAAGTGCCATAGTACCTTAGGGTACGTGCCATAATACCACCATAGTACACATCATTGTGTTAATACAGTGCCCACTGATGTGCCATAGTACGTATTCACCAAAGTATGGTGGTGCATACCATAGTATTACTACAGTACCAACTGACGTGACATAGTACCTTCCACAGTATTCACAAAAGTATTGTGATACACACCATAGTAATAACACAGTTAGTACTACGGTGTGTATCACAATACTTTTGTGAATACTGTGGAAGGTACTATGTCACGTACCTACCCTGGTATTCACGGTAAGTACGGTGGTACATATAGTACTACAGTACTACTATAGTACCCATTGAAGTGCCATAGTACCTTCCACGATGTTCACCGAAGTATTGTGATACACACCATAGTACTACTGTGGTATCTGCAGAAGTACCTGTTATAGTACCTACAGTACCCCTTATACTCTATAAGGTCTATAGTGCCTCTATGTAATGTCTGAAGTACTACAGTAATAATATGGTATATTACATACCATATAGTAAACTAGGGTACATACCGTAGTAAAATTACTTATGGGTGAACATCCTTCTTGAAGTATGATGTTTAGTACTATGCTGTACATATACACTCAAATGGAACTAGATATAATGTTCACCATTGGCCACCACGATTCCCAGTTGGTCTACAGAGGTTTCTAGATGGATGGATGGATGGATACATGTACAGTGCAATGATGTTTCTGTAAATGCAAATGTTTTTAAGCAAATTTTCAGATTTTCAGTCTCCATCCTTACATTACCCCCTACTAGCCCCCCCCCCCCCCCACAACTCTTTCCCACTAAATCCCTCATGTCTTTGTCTCCCTGTTATCTCTTTAGGTAGACATTCTGTATATGATTAATAGAATAAAAACATATTACTACAACGCTCCAAACTACATTATCGAATTTTGGTTGGACCTGGTTGGGATGGTGGAAAATGCCACTTTACTCGTCCCTGCTTCTTCATCTGCAGTCCCCATCCACTAGTGAAAGACAGTATTGACCAGAAGGATAGAATGGCCACTCTGTAAAGAGTGAAAACTCTAATGTTACACACAGACACACCTCCCCATGCAGAGCTCGAAACCTTCGGAGACACAAAGCTGTCAAAAGGCCAACGTGACCTTCTTTTTGCTTGTACATCCATGTTTTTTTTTTTTTTTTCTACACTGCAACAGGTTGGCAGATCAGTGTGTCAGGGCCTGAGCGATGGGGGTGCGTGTGTATGGCGCCACAGGGTATTGACTGGGGCAGAGGTTGTAGTGCGTGAGATGAACATTACCATGTGAACTCTAAAGTTAGAATAAGAATTCTTATTCAGGTTGGTAGCAGCTGGGATAGTCGTTTTGACTGTAAAGTAAATGGTATGCAGGTATTCAATATAGTAATGTATTTATTTTAATATGTTATAGTTTCTATAGCAACAACCATAGATGAAAGTAGGCCAGTCTGGTCCGGTACTGTGAAGTCAATCGTGATACTTAGTATCGGAAAGAGGGGAGAGCAGCTGCCGGCCAAAACCTTTTGTTTTTGTTCTGAAGTTATTCTGAAGTGTTTTCAACTTTTTATTATTGCTAGTTAACGTGAATGTGAGCTTCCGGCAATGCCCGGACAGGTTCATGACTCATGTCATTGCTTTGTTCACGGCTAATGCAATCTACAAAGCAAATTAGCTTCAAACACAAGGCTAAAACCCAAATCCCTCTCTAACCCCTGTTCAAGACTTTTATGTGTGGTACAGTACATGGGATTCTAACTTACACTAGTTTTTCATTTTACACTGCTTGGTATTCTCCTCCCGGGTTGCACCTCCAGAATCGGGGTTCGATTCCCACCTTGGGTCTTACACCTCCAGGGTTGGGATTCAATTCCCGCCTTGTGTATTGCACCACCAGAGTCGGGGTTAAATTCCCACCTCGGGTCTTACGCTTCCAGGGTCGGGGTTTGATTCCCGTCTCGGGTCTTGCACCTGCATGGTCGGGGTTCGGTTAGGTCTTGCACCTCCAGGGTTGGGATTCAATTCCCGCCATGAATTGAATGCCCCACATTCGGGGTTCAATTCCCACCTTAGGTCTTACACCTCCAGGGTCGGGGTTTGATTACGGTCTCGAGTCTTGCACCTCCAGGTTCGGCGATTCAATTCCCGCCTCGAGTCTGTGTGAGTATGCAATGATATGCCCATGGTCGGTTTCCTCCGCGTACTCAGTTTTGCTCTCACAGTCCAAAGACATGTAAGTAAGGTTAATTGGCGTTCGAAATTGCCCGTAGTGTATCGATGACAATCGAGCAACCCGACCCAGTAAGTAACTGTCACAGAAACAATGGATATATCCCGATCAATCAACCCCGATGTGGCAGATGACACGTGGATGGACAAAAAGAGAAGGACATAAAGAGAAACTTATAAGATTTACAGGACTGTCCACCACCTCCACCTCCTGTAACAAAGTTTTGGAAGGAGTCTCCAGTTACAGAACTTAGTAAAGCTGGACCCAATGTGGGACAGTCTTATGTGCTTTAAATATTAGCAATACCTAATAACCAGAGCAAACATTTCATAAACGGTATCAGATAGGCATTTTAAATGTAACTGTATGTGAACGAATAATGCAATTTTTAAAATGCTACTTTTGGCAAACTGCTGCGATATAGAAGTGTAATCTGTTTTCCTGTACAGCACATCCTGTTGCTTTTTATTCCTTTTATATATTTATTTGCTGGATATTTCTATACAGAGTGGACACATGCGAAAAGTGAAAAGGGTAAATCACAGATGAAAAGGGCACATGAGTTGAATCCGGTGAATCACCCGGTGTGAGGATATGAGACAAACCGAGCCAGCTAGCACCAGTTACTCTTCCATCACACTTACACCATTAACACTAGCGTGGCAAGACTGAATGACGATGTAGCAGCAAAGTGTCCAAGCTTGATGGTCCATTTTTTTCCAGTTCTCCCTCTCTCTCTCTCTCTCTCTCTCTCTCTCTCCCTGTCTCTCTGTCTCTCTCTCACATACAGACACACACTAAGAATCTGTAATTGTGGCAAATCACATCTAATTAATCACGACTACAAAACTAAAGTCTATTCATATATTTTTCTGAGTTCCAGCCTGCATTATTTTAAGACCATCGTTGTTCGATCCTCTAAAACATGAACATGAGTTAAAATGCCTATAAGCTGACTTCATGATGTTATTCTCCGAAACAGGAAGTCAGGGTGGGACGTGTCTGGGAGCTTGACTTACAGCCAGTAGGTTTTAAGATAAGGCACATCCTTGCCAAATTGGTTAAAAGCTGTCAAGTAGGAGGGACTTATACATTATGGGAAGCATTTCATTGGATAGAAATTTAGTAAATGCCCCCTGAGTGCAGAATGAGCCATCGATAACAGTTTTAGGGCGTTTTCCGAGAAATGATAAAATAAGAAAAATAAGGAAAAAAAGTTGCAGAAACAAATTTTCATAATCCTACATATGACTATATACAAAAGTCTGAAAATATAAAACTTTCGCAGCACAATTTCAGTTTTTTTGTGACTACTTTTAACTCAATGAGTTACATATTTATTGTTTAAGTAATGACAAAAAGAAAGAGAAAAAATCAAATAACAGTGTTTTAAACATATGAGTTTTATATTCATCCTAAACATTTCCACATATTGCTCCGCACAAACACCAATGATTGTGCATGTGTTGTAGCTGTTCAATTTGTACATACTAAGGATGTACCTGAATACAAATACATTATTTATAACGCACAGATAATGTGTTTTTAATGGATATGTTTACAAAGACAAAAAGAAAGCTTGCCATTAAGGTTCACGGGGCATCTGGGTGAGATTAGATGTGACTGGAGTACGTCTGGACTGGGCTCCTGTGGGACAAGAACAAGGAAATTTTACGAGCAGGAAGTTAGATACAGATACAAAGACTGCACTTATTGACATGAACGTGCACATGTCTTTGGTTAAGACCAATATAAAACTCGAGCGATGTAGCTGAGGCTAAGGAACGCTCAGTGCTTCCTAGTAGGAAGGTATAAAAAAAAACTAGAGCTGTGAATGGATTTTATTGGGTTTTTCGACATTTGCGCTGTCATTATTAACCGTTTAACGCATGTGATTAACCTAGAAATTTTAACGCGAATGAATCATGTGACCAATTTTGACCCTGATGGGTTTCCATAATCGCAGCACGGTTACCCGACTTTGTGTGATAACGGCACGTTTAACGTGGATTATAAGATGACTGAGGAAACATCACCAGGTGTGCCGAACAGCAAGTTTCATTATAAAAAGCTTCTAGATGGAAGTTTGGATAAAACCAAAACTGTGTGCGCAAGCTACCTTCAAGGGGAACTATTTTTACAGGATTATAAGAACTGTATGATGTGTGAGTGGTGGCTCAGGTGGGTAGGGCTCCAGGTTGCTGGTTTTCTCATCTGAGAATCCAGGTTCGAGCCCCGCTGTCGGTGGGTTGCCACACCCCATACCATCCAGCCAATGCATGCAGCGCCGGCCCCATTCGAGAGATCTTAATTTAACATTCCTTAATCTGTATAATCTGTTTCCTCTAACCAATTTGTCATGCATATCTTTATTTCAACATTGCACGTTTATAACACATACGTAAATCTGAGCATTTTAAAATGAATGGTGATTAATTGTGATCAGCACTACTTAAAAATGACCAATAGTACCAATAAGCTTTAAAACATTATGCAACTTATGTAGTTGATTGTTTAAATGTCATGTCTTATACAAAGCAATTTATATTTATAAACTAATTAAAAAATATAATAATATAAATAACAATTATACATCCAATTATAATTAATTATAATAATAAAAATAATTTTTTACTACCCAATCGTGTACTCCACACTCCAGCACAGTAGGCGGCAGTGTTGCGCTAATCGGCCATAAATTCAAAAGAAGAAGCAGCAACACCTTTGCAAAACGAGAGTATTTTGCAAGTACTTTGTGTAAAATGCGTGTTTTCTAAAAAAAATTTTTTTTTTAAGTTCAATTTTAGAGCATTAAACGGTTTCAAGTTGACCTAAATACGAGGGTGAGTCAAAAATTATCCTAGAATTTATTTTTAAAGACAAATACATCATTTTTCGACATGATCACCTTGCTTTTCGACACATTTTGTGCATCTGTCAACAAACCTTTGTAATTCCTTGTTAAAAATGTTTTAGGCTGAGCTGCGAGCCATGAATGCGCCGCTGTCTTTACTCCTTCATCAGAAGTGAGTCTTCATTCTCGTAGGCCTACTTTCAGGGGACCGAACATGTGAAAGTCTGATGGATTGAGATCAGGACTATAGAAAGGATACTTTAATGACGTGTCAACAGTGTGAGCAGAAGCGTGTGGACGTTTGTCATCAGCCGTGGACGTAGACAGGCGTTTGGACAACAGGAGTTTTTATATAAGCGGAGTGCGGATAATTTTTGACTCAGCCCTGTAAATGTAAAAGTGATTCCAAATCAAAAAATGATTAAAAAAAAAATTTTTTTATAAATTGCAAAAGCTTAAAAAAATTTTTTACAAACAAACAAACGTTTGTGTTTAGGCCACACCCACTTCAATCCTAACTTAAGTTTTAATGCAGATAGGGATATTCGGAGCACTAAACAGACACAGGTTGTGTGGGTGTTTTTTTCCTCTTGCAGTACTATGTGTGTATTGTTAGACTTGAAAAGTGAGCAAAGCAGTATGTGTACAGAATGTGTGTGTGATTGTTTCTGAATAAGCCTCGTTATCCGTTCATTAGGTAAACACACAGAAAGCGTCATACGTTATCTTCACCTGCTATCATCTGAGTTTGCTGCGTAAACACTTGCACGTCTAATCCTCTTCATGTGCCGTGCAGCTCGAGTCAGACTCGATGTGTTTGCTGATCCACTTTTTCTTTAGCTGCAGATGACATTAGTAGTGAACTACATGTCTGATTAGGATTCCACACAGAGAGATTGAGAGAGAGAGAGAAGCATAAGAGAGAGAGAGAGAGAGAGAGAGAGAGAGAGAAGCATAAGAGAGATGGGCATGAAGAAGAGTTCTTTCAGACTGTGTGAGTGGACTGAAAAGTCTGGCCACCCTGCTCCTTGTAAACCTCAGCTCCAGGTATGAGACGTGAAATGGAATAAATTCTCTCTCAGCACACGCCGCAGACGGGTCTGGACCTCATGGAGCGGCTGCATCGACTCCAGGATCTTAACTTTAAAACAGATCGTAGCTAGGAGTGAGCAAACTTATCCCAGTGGAGAAAAGATTGGTTTTACATTCAACATCCAATGTTTAATGTTCATGTAGGGAAGAAAGCACCATCCTTAATTATCAATAATTTATACACAGGTGGCGCTCAGATCCAACCAGGAATTTCTGGTGATTAAAGGCGTTGATCTCAAGCACAGTACGGTGACGAGACGCTTAGCTGCAGTAAAACATTTGAACGGTGCAAACGTTTTAAAGAAGGCCGTACGTCTGTGAATGACGATCCCGGCTGAGGCGGCTCGGAGCCCACCGTGGAACGCCTGATCCTTGAAAATTGACGAATAACTTGTCGCCGAATTGCTGAACAGAAGAATCTGTCTGTGGGAACTGTACACACAATCATTCACCAACACCACTTGCACATTACAGGAACTTGACTGGGAGTTATTGCCACACCCACCGTACAGTCCTGACCTCGCACCAAGCCATTTCTACACGTTTGGGCCACTAAAGGAGTTCCTGGGGGGGGGGTTCAGACGTGAAGCAGGAAGTCTGATCATGGCTCTGGTGTACTGAAAAAACTTTCTACCTTGATGGTACCGAAGCACTAGTGCATCAGTGTAGCAGGGGATTATATAGAGAAATAAAGTTATCAAGTCTTTCAGTGCAATTAAAAGTCCCGGTTTGACTTGAACTTTTGTTAAAGTAGTTTTAACAACAACTTCATTCATCTCTCTCTCTCTCTCTCGTAGCTAATAAGTAGAAATCCAACTTCTCATGTAACTGAAAAACCGCAAAGTGCAATTCCAATGTATTTCCCTGCGGAAGAAGATTTTAAAGAAACTTTTAACTCCAAACCCTGATACTGACCGAAGTTGTCTTTTATAAATCTTAAATAAATGATGCCTTATATAAATAAATGATAGAATGATTAATAAATGATAGAAGCCTTCACTGAATCAGTGTTTTTTCTATTGTTAATCGTATTTAATCCTCCTTATGAGTGAATTGTTACTAGAGAAACTGAAATATGTATATATATATATGGTTAAGGCTCTGGGTTACCGAACAGAAGCTCGGGGGGTGGGGGGGGGGCCCTTAACCCCGTCTGGTCCAGGGGCGCTGTGTCCTGTCTGACCCTGTGTCCTGACCCCAGCTTCCTGTGGGTCACTCTGCTCTGGGGGACATGTCACAAACAATCGAACCTTAAATCAAGATGTCTTGCAGCAGACAGAATCAACACCTTCTGACCAAAAAGATTTAAGAATTAACAACTGTTGCTGAGTAACAGCTGTAATAGAATTATGTTTTCCAATTAGTCATAAATGTAAGTTACACCCTTAAAACTTATAACCAGTGTGTGTTTGCGCAACCTTCCCCCGGGCCTCTGGACAACGAGGCCGAGCTTTGAGTTTCGAGCTCCAGTAGGCGCCCAGCCTGCCTGTTTACTGGTTCGTTCAGTTTAAGGGAAATATTTGACATTTTTGGAGCATGGCCAGCTTGATGGGGACTGGGAAGGTGGAGCGAGTTTATGTGTGTGTGTGTGTGTGTGTGTGTAAGAGAGAGAGAGAGGGAAAAAGAGAGAGAGAAATGGGCCACAGCCAGAGATGGTGAGATCACTGCTGGCGCCACTTATCAAGCCTGAATCTCAAACTGGCCAGGAGCTTCCTGCAGCCGACTCAGGGAACACACCCACACATTCAATCACAGCTCCAAACCAGGCCTGAAACAAGAGCAGTGTGTGTGAGTGTGTGTGTGAGTGTGTGTGTGTGTGTGTGTGTGTGTGTGCGTTTTGCATACGCGATAGCCATGGAGTATTAATGCAAAGTGCATGGAAATCAGGCTAGGTCAAAGGTCGTCCTTTGAAGTGTTTGTGGGCGAGAGAGAGAACTCTTAAAGAATGTGCCGAGTTAAGATCGCCTCCGAGATAAACACACGTTCTCATTATTCAAAGTGACAATTAGTGCACTGTACACAACCCACTCCTTCCCAGCACCGAGGCTTTTCTGATTCTATCTCTTTCAATAGATAAGAATCTGGACGCCTTGACCAATTTTCTTTTCTCAGAAACGGGGTTTACGATTTCATCTGTGGCTCACCAAAAAAAAAACGAGATTCGGTTTGCCGCTTGCACTTTTGCCTTTGACACTTGGAGTCATTCGCTAAATAGAAGACCACCCATGGACTCCCGCGATACAGTGCACCGCAGTATTAAACCCTTTCCCCTCAAGTGCTGCATGGTGGTGGTGGTGGTGGTGGTGGTGCTGGGATCATGCTGAGAGTTACTCTTGGCCTCCCTTGACTCTTGCTCTTGATGGTGTTTGTTGTACGTTCTCTAACGAACAATGGAACCTTCCAGGAACAGGTGTATTTATGCTGAGATCACATGACACTATAACAACTGCACTCGGGTGAACTCTGTTCAGCTTGTGAAATTTATTTAGGGGTTTTATTCACAGGAGAGATGGTGAATACTTCAATCATTTCCCATGATTTCTATGCTGAAATTCCTACACTTATGTGTATTCATGACCTATAGGGTAACCAGACGTTGGTTACTGGCTTGGACTTGTTAACTGCAATTGCGCACCATCATCTGTACTGTATGTTTTAATCGTAAAGAGCAAATTAGAGGCTCGACCGAACCGCCGCACAACGTGTGTTCAGTGCGGTAATTAGTATAACCCTGTTTTAATAAATAAACACGGCAACGAGCAAGTCAGCAAATTTTGTGCTCTATTTTTGTTTCCGTTTAAGATGCCGACGTCGGGCAACAAGAGTAACAGCAGTATGAGAAAATGCAAATTCTCTGAACACGTGAAGACCGTGCTTTAGTGATGGACGCACCGAAAACAAAGCAAAGCGTTTTGTGGTTTGTGATCCGTTGTAAACAAAGGTACCACCGATTTAGGGTGACATGCTAACAGTGAAAAACACAGAAACATGCTGAGAACATCTGCTTCGCCTGCGAAAGTCACTACATTTTTTAAAAGGTTTTCTTTGACACACTGTATTTCTGTGTTTCTTCGTCCTCCTTTTTGACCTTTGGTGTTGTCCCTTGGATATCTGGTAACCTTACTTAAACCTAAGTGAAATGTGTGTTAGTTCCAAAGTGTATGTGTGTGTGTGTGGGTGTGTGTGGGGGGGGGGGTGAATACTTATGCAAGGCACTGTTTTCAACGCCAGTGCAGATATAAACACCACTTCCCGAGCGTTGTTTGTGTACGCTTGCATGTGTTTTGGGATAAGCATGCTGTCCAAGCTGGTTGCATGTCAAGGCACTTAAGACCAGACGTATTTGGCTTCGGCTTGTTTTTCTATCCGGCCCGTCTATGACAACATGGACAAAGCATTTCAGTGCAACCCCCCAAAATAAGCCAGAGGATTTGTCGAGCGCACCTATCCACGTGTCGCTTATGTAAACTTGTGACCCCGTGCCGAGTTCATACATTACCATGCATCAGAAGCGTCTGTGTTATTTAAAGGGTGCTGACACCATGATTCACCCGCTGCTTCCTAAATATGAGGCCCTACTGTAACGGCTCATAAATACCCCGGTGTTTATCAAAGTTTGAACCCGCAGCGGGAGGTCACTCAGACCCTGCAACAGGACAGGCGAGAAAATACCTAATATATGATGCTAAAGAACCCGGTGACCGTCTCGGTTTCTGTCTGTCTGTCTCGCTTCCAGCTTTCTTTTCCCCTGTCTGGAGTGTCAGGAAGCGTGGAAATCAACATAATACAACATGTAACATTATGAGGCTTAAAAAAAAGAAATCACTAAAGCATGACGCTAACATCATTCGGCCTGCATTAATAAAGCATAAGGTATCCACGTTTTTAAAGTCTGACCTTTAACCACAGGCTGTGCTTCTAAGCTATTAAAGTTCAATTTTAAGGTTTAAAGTTCAAGCTTAGCCTGTGCTTCTAAGCTCGACAGTATATTTAAATCTTAGCATGTTTTTCTGAGGATTGATACTTAACCTACGCTTCAACAGTTTAAACTTTGATCTTAGACTGTGTTTTTAAGGTTTAAAGTTCAAACATAACCTGTGTTTCTATGTTTTAAAGTTCAAATGTAGTCTATGTTTTTAAGCTTTAATGTTCAAACATAGCATGAGCTTCTATCCTATAAATTTCAACTTCTGAGGTTTAATGCTTAATCTATTATTCTAAGGTTTAAAGTTTCATTTTAGACTGTATTTCTAGGATTTGAAGTTAAAATTCAGTCCATATTTCTAAGCTTTAAAGGTCGAACATAGCATGAGCTTCTAAGCTATAAAGTTCAGCTTTAGCATGTGCTCGTCTGCTTCTAAGATTTTACGTTTGCTATTAGACTGTCTTTGTAAGGTTTAGTTAAAGTAAGTTAAAGCATAGCCTGAGTTCAAATGAAATTTAGAGTTAAAGTTAAGATTTAAAGTTCAAATGTAGTTGATGTTTTTAAGCTTTAAAGTTTCAACTGAAAATGAGCTTCTAAGCTATAACATTCCATTTTAGCAGGTGCTCCTGAGGTATGAAGTTCAAACTTAGCCTGTGCTAAAAATTTGAATTTTTGCAAGTACTTCTGAGGTTCAGTGCTAAAACCATGGTTCTAAGATGTAAATTTTAGGCAGGTGTTTCTTCAGTGTTCCTCATCGAAAAGTTTGAATGTAGGCTGCGTGTAAGGTTTAAAGTTCAACTTCACCATGTGCTTCTAAGGTTTAAGGTTCAAGCTTAACATGTGCTTCTAAAGTTTTCATATGTAGCATCCTGTGTTTTAAAGTTAAATTTAGTCCGTCTTAGCTTCTGCTAAGCCTGTAGCCTGTGCTTGTAAAAATCTAGGATTCATTCTAGCCTGGACTTAAAGGTTTAAAGTTCAAGCTTAAACTTAAAGTTAAGCCTGTGCTTCTAAAAATCAAAGTACAAATTAAATGATGTTTCTAAGGTTTAAAGTTCGAACTTGGAGTTCTATGTGCATCTAAGGTTTACACTTCACCTTAGACCCACCTTGGCAGGTGTGATAGTGGGGGAAAAAAACCCAAAAAACCTTACAAAACGATTACAAAATGTCAGAACACCAACAGCTCAATTAAAAAAGATTCTTTAATTGCATTTTTACAGTTACAGCCTCGAGTAGTTCTCGACTTTACTATAGTGGATGCCAAATTTTCGTGGCTTAAAAGTGCAGCAGACAAGCTAACTGGCTAATGTTAGCGATAACTTTAATGCGATAACGATAATGTCGAACTTTAATGTTGTTTGATATGTTCAAGTCAAACCAGGACTGATTGTGCGGAATAGTACAGAACACAGTTATGAGACTAAAACACTACCTTTAGAACACTAACCCCAAGAACTGGAATAGAAGACGCCCATACTGAGGCTGATTTGTCCGTTCCTTAATGCTACGTTCTCTCTTTAAGGGACCATTTTCCCATCCTCTCGGACACTCGCGCTCTTTAAAATGTCCTCATCCACCCCTTCGGATCTTACCTTTTCTGACTGGGAACTAAAAGAGACCCGCTTGTGTCCATGCTAAGGCACGGAGAAGTCTGCGTCTTAATGAATGTCTCAAGTACAGAATGAACTTTCCCCACAACATGAACATTTTATTCCACTCTCACTGATGGACTGCAGAAACGTGTCTGGACTACAAAGAGCGTATCCGAGCACGCTCAGTGGCCCTGCGCCAAATTTCCCTGTTCCTGTTCACGTTGCATCATCCATCACTGAGCTCAGGTGCTTCTACATGTACACGCCTAATCAAATATCACACACACACACACACACACACACACGCCTCATGTATCATATTCTTACACACAAGTTTTTTCTGCATTAAAGGTTACAGTAACCTAATAAGGGCCACATGGTGCTTCACAATGTAAGTAAAGACATTTTTAGATGTTAAATGTAAATGAAATTAGACGCTACGGAATGTGCTTTCTTCATCCACAGGGCATGGTGATTGATGCGTTTCAAACTCTGTGTGTTAAGTGCTATGTGTGTGTGTGTGTGTGTGTGTGTGGTATGTGTATACAGCCGGTTGTGTGAAATACTGAGGAAGAGCTCGATTTCAGCAGGAAAGATCTAGTGTCTCTGCAGTCTCGAGTTCAAGCAAGGATAAACCAGCACTGAGCCTGATTGGGTCGCTGAGCTTGATGAACTTCCCACCTGGTTGAGAAACGCTCCTCGGTAGCAACGTAGCATAGCGATCTTCAGAAATGGGTTTAAAGAAATACCCGCACCAGTGAAATTTCGCTCATCACAGTGTGTGTGTGTGTGTGTGTGTGTGTGTGTGTGTGTGAAAGCGCTGTGAAAGTGGATTGACGTCATCAGGCTCGGTTGAACGGAAAAGTCTCGACAGAGTGACAATACGGTTTGCGCAAGACATATTAAGACACTTTGGTGCTGATGTCTCTGATTGGTAAGGAGGTGTTATTCAGGGCTGGAGCTGTACGAGTGTGTTTAAAATAGCTTTTCTATGAGCTTTATGTGCTAAAACCCGACATGATTTTCTCAAGGTGTTCCATGTTTTTTTTTTAACACTCTGCATGTTGAACTTGCTGAGATGAGAAGTCACTCACTAACTCACTCGTCGTCTATACCGCTTCATCTGTGCAAAGGGCCTGGGGGTCTGGAGCCTATCCCAGGAAACTTAGAGCACGGGGTGGGATACATCCTGGACAGGGTGCCAAACTATTGGAGGGTACTCACACACTACGGGAAAATTGAGAACACCAATTAGCATGTCTTTGGACTGTGGGAGGAAACCAGAGAACCTGGAAGAAACCCACCAAGAACGGGGAGAACATGCAAACTCCATGCACACAGACCAAGGGCGGGAATCAAACCCGGAACCTGGAGGTGCAAGGCAACAGTGCTAACCACTAAGCCATCGTGCCGCAGAGATGGGAAGTTATGTTACAAATTACCAGTGACAAGGTGTAGCAAATGCTATATCGCCTTTTATCATTCGATGATTGGGTGGATTGTGGGTAGGTGGGACTTGGTAGAAGACAAAACTGGGGAAAGAACATACACTGGATAAAAAGAACTTGACAAACCCTCCATGTCGTCACCCAGAGGTTTTCTGAAGAGCTGTTTTGAAGCTCAACTGTAGGAACACTGGTTGTTGCCATTTTGACAGGAACTGACTCCGCCTAAATCCTAAATAAAATGTGCAGACAGAGCCTGGCTGTTGGTTGGAACACGCCTACTTAACCCAGTTACCACATTCTAGCTAGCTAAGCTTCAGCCTTTAAATGTTAATTTGTATGCTGATGCTCATCACTGCTGACCGTACCCTGCACATCATCCCATATCAACTCCTACATTTCTTGCACTAAGTTAAACTACAGTGATCCCAGTTTGCCGGGTTATCTAAAGTGATACATAGCAGACAGCTAGCGGTTTGACATGAGCAATGCAGATGTCACTCAAATTAGCCACACCCCTAGTTATGCATAATTTTATTGATTTGTCTTTTAAACTGATGTTCCCCTGTACAGTTGTCCAAACCTGTTTTTTTTTTCTACCAGGTTGCAAACATTCATTTCTGTTGTAAGAAAGGTTGAACATTTTAGCATGTTGTCCTCTGTGGATTGACTCACTTTCTGAGCCACTTTTTGGTGCTCAGAATCGGGGGATCCCCCTTTGGGGAAAAACCTGGGAAAATATTACAATAAAAACAGGATCAATGAAATATTTTCCTCGACTGCTATGTTGTCTTTTGCATGTTTTTGTGAAGCTCATAGAAATCTTGCACCTTGAATCTATCCTTATTCCATCTATCCATCATCTAAACTGCTTATCCTGTGTATAGTCACGCGGGCTGGGAGGTACCATCACAACATGGGGATGGGGTGCCAACCAACTGCACGGCACAAACACACTCCAAATCACGCTTCATGGGCAATTTGGAAATTACCCTACGCTACTTGCCCTTTTGTTCTCCCAGTACTTGGAAACTGGGTTTCCTCCCACAGTCCAAAGACATGCAGATTAGGCTAATCGGCGTTCCCAAATTATCCGTAGTGTGTGAATGTTGACCAGATGTCCTACCACAGGTGTAAAAAATGGGAATAAATACAGTGATCACCTCTGGCCTCCATGGTTCCTAGTTGGACTACAACGGTTCCTAGATGGATGGATGGATGGATGGATGTATGGATGGATGGATGGACATGTCTTTGGACACTGAAATACCCGGAGGAAAGCCATTAAACGCAGGAGGGGGAAAGATGCTCACTCACACGGTCTGGAGGAAAAATTCAAACCCTTGACCCTGTACGTGAGAACTGACAGTACTAACCACTAAGCCTCTCTCCCGCCCCTTTGTTGATACCTGTAATTCTGGTAACACATCCAGATGATTCAGGATCTTTCGTCATCTCCAAAAATGAACCTGATGATCAACAACAACAACAACAAAAACTTATACTGCATATAATGAACCCGAACAGTCTAACTTTAGGTCTCTCTGTTTTTATTTCCATAAAAGACCCATTTTTTGCGACTTGTACAGAATCACTCAAGGACAACTTTACTTTTTTGGGGGTAGGTGTGTGTGTGTGTGTGTGTGTGTGTGTGTGAGAGAGTGTGTGTTCACATTATAACATCCATCACGAACCTGTAATGTCACAGCAGGCTCCCTTTTAGAATAAAGCTGCCGTTTATAGGCCTGCTGTTTCTTGTGTGAATTTGATCCTAGTCATTTGTCTCAGCTTGAAAGGCTTGATATTCCTCAATCACCCCCCCCCCCCCCACCACCCCCAACCC
>JAOVVA010000012.1:5432674-5445145 GCA_028565275.1 Leiocassis micropogon | reverse complement strand
TCTCCTCTCCGCTCGCTCAGCTTCTGTGCGGCTCCTTCAGCAGCAGGGGCGGCACAGGTATCATAGATAATAGAAAAGCGCTTAGCTTGATAAAATGCCGCCCTGGGCGGCTGCCCGGTTCGCCCATGCCTAAAACCGCCACTGGGTGTAGTGGTTAGCACTGTCGCCTTGCACCTCCAGGGTCTGGGTTCGATTCCCGACCAAGATCGATTCCGGTCTCTGTGTGCATGGAGTTTGCATGTTCTCCCCGTGCTTGGTAGGTTTCCTCCAGGTACTCCGGTTTCCTCCCACAGTCCAAAGACATGCAGATTAGGCTAATTGGTGTTCCCAAACTGGCCGTAGTTTGTCAATGAGTGTCTGAGCGTGTGCATGTGTGTGTGTGCCCTGTCCAGGGTGTACCTCCAGGCCCCCCATGATCCTGAATACAGGATAGAGCGGTATAGACGATGAGTGAGTGAGTGAGAGAATCATTTCTCATTTCATGACTTGGTGTTCTTCACACACTGCACCAGTCATGTTGGAAACCGCAGTCCGTCCATACCAAAGACCTTCTCACGTCAATCATGCAGCCACACACATCACAACCACCCACCCACCCAACACACTAGCGCTCTCTGCCAGTGGGGCAGGCTCAATTTGTTTGTGGTTGGAGGTGTTTATGGTTGCAAAGCCCTGAACCACCAGAGCAGGATTGCAGCAGTAAGTGCGCCACTATGGGAGGTCTCAGTGTATATGTGTGTGTCTCTGAGTGCCTGAGTGTGTCTTTGTACTCTGCTGGTGCTGGTGTTGGCGGGTGTCCCAGCTTGCAGAGTGCTGCTTCATTACTCTGGACAGAAAAGCTAATTACGGATGCGTAGCAGACCTCCCAAACAGAAGCCCCTGCAGCGCAGCCAGACCAAACACAGCCAAAAAAAATACAAATAAAAAAATCGCCTCATCTGGACCTCCAGAACCGGTGCACCGGCCACGCCCAGCCCTCAATCCTTTCACTAAATTCAATCTAATGAATAAACAGGACATCCTGAAATTTCTATTCCAGACCGTCATCTTAAGCTCTGCCATTAGATTGCCAACGCAGAATGAGAATCAGGTTAAGCTTCTGCGTCTTGCTGTCCTGCTACAACTCCAGACGCATGGCTTTACTACGTGTTCCTATGGCAACTAAAGACATGTCATGACCCTAACAGATGGCAAGAAATCATGGTTTACGGATGAGAGAACTTCTTCTGCTTCATGAAAATCTTCTATTTACAACAGTAACATGAGTCTAGAAGTGTTGTATCAGATGTCTAACAGTTAATATTTTTTAATAATAATGGTTTTACAATATAAATATATTGTTCTTATGCAGGGCGGCACAGTGGTGTAGTGGTTAGCACTGTCGCCTTGCACCTCCAGGGTCCGGGTTCGATTCCCAGACAGGCTCGATTCCTGTCTCTGTGTGCATGGAGTTTGTATGTTCTCCCCATGCTTGGTGGGTTTCCCAAATTAATGTTTCCAAATTGCCCGTAGTGTGTGTGTGAGGCCTGCGATGGATTGGCACTCCGTCTAGAGTGTACCCCGCCTCGTGCCCTAAGTCTTCTGTGATAGGCTCCAGGCCCCCCGCCACCCTGAATACAGGACAAAGCGGTATAGAAGATGAGTAAGTGTGTTCTTATGCACTGAAAGCAGTCGGTGTGAGGAAACCAAACACATAATGTTTGTAATAAATTATCAGGCACAGTCATTAAAATAAAATAAAAAAATAAAAATACAGCACGGTGGCTTAGTGGTTAGCAACCTTGTATCCTCCGGGTACAACCTTGTAACCATGAACCTCCAGGTTCCGGGTTTGATTCCCGCCTCGTGGTCGGTGTGTATTGAGTTTACATGTTCTCCCCGTGCTTGGTGGGTTTCCCCAGGTTTCTCCGGTTTCCTCCCACAGTCCAAAGACATGCAGATTAGGCTAATTGACGTTCCCAAATTGCCTGTAGTGTGCGAGTGTGTGTACTGTATATGTGTGTATGTGTGTGTGCAATGGACTGGCACCCTGCCTTGTGCCCTAAGTGTCCTGGGATACACTCCAGGCTCCTCACGACTCTGTACACAAGATGAAGCGGTATAAATGATGAGTAAGTGATATATAATGAATTTTTTTTAATAACACCTTGACTGACTGGTGGTGATGGAGAGCACATTCTGAATGAGGTGCCAACCCATCACAGGGCACAAACACACACACACACACACACACACCGTCAGGCATTTTGAAAGCGGAAATCACTGCATGTCTTTGGACTGAGGGAGGAAACCGGATTACCCGAAGGAAACCCAAAGACAAAATGCAAACTCAGTGAATACAGACTGGAGAGAAGATTCGAACCTCCAACCCTAGAGGTATGAGGTGACTGTATTAACCGCTAAGCCACCTCGGTGCCTGGGTCCAGAGCATCACAGATGGCAAATAATTGACACCAAAGTCAAGCCTTGGGGAAAACATATTGGTTTGTCACTTTTGACTTTCTTACGACTCTCTCTCTCACAATCAAGTCACCTCAGTCCTCCAAATAACAGTTCACAGTCAAGATGAAACACTCCAATCAGTACGCCATTAATTTTCATTTCTCTCCTCCGCACCTCGAATCTCAAACGCCTTGCTCGGGCTGTATTGAGATGCACAGTCGGGTGTGGCGTGATTGAATCGACAACCTGTTAACAGCATCGAGCACCTTCACGCCCATATGTGTTCATTTCCTGAAGGTCACGGAGACAGCGAGACGGCTCAGGAAGCAGACGAGCCCACCTGTGGGACGAACAGATAACATACACACACATCTAGCGATCTTAATAATCGCCTCTCCTCGTGCATATAGGGAGTTAATGACTTGAAGTAGACGCAGATGTTGTACCTGCCGGTCATTTCCTCTACGCTGTGGAATTAAGGATAAAACAAAAGGATTGAGAAAGAGAAAGAGAGAGAGAGAGAGAGTGAGAGCGGGTTGCTCATTGGAAAATGTGTGCTTTATAATGAAGAGCAGCACAGGTGTTTTGGAGGAAAGAGACGGATGGATACGTCCAGCACAGGACCGCCAGGGGAATGAAACAGGTGTTCTGAAAGTCCCAGATGTGAATCCTGAAGACAAGAGTCAAGGTTAAGATGAGGAATCAGCGTTTCAATGAGTAATTGCACTTCAACTTGAGTAAAGAATTTCAGTAGTTTCACCACTATGGAGACTGAAAGTGACAAGAGGATTTCAGTGGGTACATTAGATATATTTGAATTATACACTTGCACATCTGGGCAATTATCTAATCAGCCAATAACGTGGCAGCAGAGCAGTGCATGAAAACATGCGGATGCAGGTCAAAAGCTTCATGTCTGACATCTGAATAGGAGGTGGGGGTGTTGGTAAGGGATCGGATTAATTTTGACTATTGGCTGGGATTTCCCTCTGCAACCGTCTCTAGAGTTTACACCAAACACTGCGAAAAACAAAAACCCTTGAAAAGGTGGGACTCAGTCTGCATCCATACAAACCTGAAATGTGGACTGAAGAAATGTAATAGATCTAAGTCTGCTATCATTGTCTAATAATGATGACTATACCCGAGAACTTTCACCGGTCCACTCTGTATCTTTTACATGCGATGTACAGTAGAGGAGACGGCGTTAGGACGGGCAGGGAGTGATAAAACGTCCTCGCTGTGTCACACGGCATCAGGATGAGTTTTGAAAGCTGCCAAGATTAATAAAGAGAAAAAAATTAAATACCTAACACCATTAATAAATTTAACACTGCCAGATTAAATGTTGGATTTAACGAGCAACCAAGGACATTGACTACGGACAGCGTGCAAGGGCACAGGTGCGCACGTGCTAGCATAACAGGGCTGCGTTCTAATAACAAGAAGGCTTGCAAGACGTTCACAAACCTACGACAGTTGAACAGTCTGATGAAGTGACATGTGACGTTTAGTTCTCTTGTTATTGAACACGGCTCAAGTCAAGAGTCTATCAAAGGATTAAGCCATTAAAGATTGACCCTTGCCTTTTATTTTTTAATTTTTAAACTTAAGTGGTTAGCACTGTGGGCTCGCACCTCCAGGGTCCAGGTTCGATTCCTACCTTGGGTCTGTGTGAGCGGAGTTTGCATGTTCTCCCCGTGCTTGGTGGGTTTCCTCTGGGTACTCCGGTTTATTCCCACAGTCTAAATACATACAGGTTAGACTAACTGCTGATTCAAAATTGTTCATTCTGTGTGTGTGTGTGTGTGTGTGTGTGTGTGTGTGTGTGTGTGCACATGTATGTGAGCCCTGTGATGGACTAGCACCCAGTCCAGGCACCCTACCTCATGCCCTAAGTCTTCTGGGATAGGCTCCAGGCCACCGCAGCCACCGCGGAAGATGATGAATGAATGAATAAATGATCTCTTTTTTTGTGGGGACTCTCACTGCTGGTCACTGCCTAGAAAAAAGATCATATTATTTCATTACAAAGTGAGCAAGCTATTTATTAATTCATATTAGGACAAGTTAGTGTAACCGTAGCCAGCTAATAATGTTTGACAACTTATTTTGCGAACTGATTACATTGCTAGTGATTTATTTTTAGCCTATGTTATCTACCAAGCTAACACAAATTAGTTAGCTTAAGGCAATTAACAGTTACGTAGGTGGATTCAACTTGGATTTAAGCGATTTTTCTATAATTTCCTTGAGACATACTCCAGAATTCTACTGATGTTCCTAATCCCCACCACCAAGATCCATAGTGGCCTGTGGAGAAGACTCTCAATAAAATGACTGACAGGATGTAATTACTGTAATAATTATTAAAAGCTGTAGTAAACTACAATATTTATTATTATTATAGTAACTACTATACCCTGTATGAAGTCGTAGTATATACTGTACTATAGTAATTACTCAATTGTAGTATTTACTACATGCTGTAGTAACCTGTAGCATTTACCATAGTAATTACTGCATCTTGTAGTAAACTGTAGAATTTACTATAGTACGTACTATAGTACAGTAACACGTAGTATTTACCAAAGTAATTACTGCACGCTGTGGTAAACTGAAGTATTGACTCTAGTAATGACTAAATACTGTTGTAAACCATAGTATTTACTATATTAAGTACTACACGCTGTAGTAAACTGAAGTATTTTCTATAGTAAGTTATTACCTGCCATGGTATACTGAAGCAGTTAAAGTATTTTTACTATAGTAAACAGTTAAGATACTACAGTATAGTTTATACAGTAATATTCAAAAACACTATAGTATTTTTTGTATGGTTTAGTACCAAGTCTTATATTCTGACTTTTGCGTGGAAATAAAATGACAACTCATAGGAAAATGACAACTGGTTTACTATTAATAATGTCAAGGTTTAATATTTTGATTTGAGGATGTCTACTCATAAAATATAACAGGAATTTACTGCTTCTGACAAAGTGGCTTGCAAAGTGTTTTATTGTCTCTTTAAAGAACAGTCGTTAGGTCTAACGGTTTGGCGTATGAAATAACGACTACACTATTCCTAGTGGTGAAAAGACAAAGGCAAAATAAAACGCTGCTGCTGTAGTAATAATTCACTTTGGTGAAATATTACCAGGACAATGACTTGAAAATGACTCCTTTATGTGACACAACTAATCTGAAAATGTTGTACGTTGGCAGAACTTTAACTTAGCAAGTGAGTCATCGTTTTCAACAGTACATAAAGGCTTAGCTGAATTCAGTAGCATGCTACATTAACTAGCTCATATTCATCTTAATACCAACAAAAAAAAAAGAAGCAAAAATAGCTAAAATAAACGTATTTATAGGCTGTAGCATTACGTGTACATAAATGTAACCTTAACATTGAAGGGCCAGCTAAAACATGCTAGCATGGCTAGCTAGCTAAGATCATTTAGCTTGCTGTCTAAGACATGGCAGAAAATGGCATAGTATGGCACAGTATATTTGTTAGGTCTCTTAGGTTTGTTTTAACTCTGCACTGACAATCAGCAATAAGAGTTTTGTTTTAGTTACTCAAGTAAAAGTACTATGATTTAGTTTTACTTAAACGTGCACACACTCGAATAGAGTTCAGTTTATTGCTTTTTCTCCCTCGACTGTTACAGTTACTGGTCATGAACCCTCCCTGACATTTGAATTTATTTTTATATTCAGTGCAATGCACTGTTAAATTTGAGTTTAACCAAAGTTCAGCTTTGGTTCGTGTGATTATCGTTAAACAGAATGATTTCTGTCCCGTCAGTGCCTCATTGTCTAAATCTGAATTATGCATCCGAACAATGTTCAATCATCCATTCCATATATCTACAGATCATATTTCCCTCATATGGAAATTCTTGAGTGGCAGGGTGTCGCATGATAGGATTAACCTTACCTAACCTTTATTTTTAACTCGCAGAAGCGTTAGAATTCCGCAGCGGCCCGGGGCGTTAGCTGTCACTCAGCGTATACCAGAGAAATGTTTGCACGTGACGCATTTATTCTGTTTTTATTAGAACGTCCAGAACTCTCCAGCTCACGCCTTGCTTTTTCCCCCCTCTCCGGTGTGGGTGCTACAATGCCTGAATTGTTGCATACTGTAATCCATCAAACACGTGTTTGCCAAGTTACCGGATTTACTGCTGAACGGCAAACACTAACCCACATCGACATCTTTAGGCTTGCGTTTCAGCTCATAACTCACTTCACATGCTCTTGACATCTTAAACCCTCGATGCAGCCGGTTTTTGCCCGGCAACCCGATTTATTATAGCGCGCCTCTCCGCCGTGTCCCGACCTGCATCAGGATATCATGACTGAACTTCTCTAGGCGTGACAACGTCATACCTTCGTCAGGTTTATAACAAAATATATCCAATGACATATAGCTGTTGACAACAAAGCATTTCGGGAGATTTAGCCTGGACGGATAAATGTGGAATACAAATGTGGTGCGTTCATGATTCAGTGTCGTCCACGGGGTGTGTACCTCATCGCAACCTCATCTATCATCTAACAGGAGGAATTTAACCTCGTGGACCTTTGGGAGCGAGATTTCACTTCAGACCCATAGAGATCTGCTTCCTTGAAATAACCACATTGCGCTGTCATTCATATCACCAATAACCATGCTCTCTCTTTCATTGTATCTCTCTCTCTCTCTCTCTCTCTCTCTCTCTCAAACACACACACACACACACTCTCACACACAAACCACATCAGTCACCTAAACATTTTTGCATTGTCTGGACATGATAGTCTGTCTCATACACTTAATGCAGAAGTGCAGAAGTTTGCATCCCTCAATGGTTTCAACAAAAATGAATGTGGCTTTTTTCAGTCCAGGAAGCACCGTCATAGGAAAATAATCAACAACACGGTGGTGTGGTGAACCTGAGGTGCTGGTATTACGTCAAAGTAAAATATTATTGTAAGACCACATACATTTTTCTTTTATGCCTCATAATAATAATATATACTGTATGCATACATTTGATCTATTTATAGTTATGAAACAGTCATGAAACAAGTTAACACCACAGGCTTAAAGACTTTCCCATGTCGGAAAATGTATAACTAAAGTTTTACTTTGTCTGCATCACTTAGTCAGCTGGTGTTTGGTTCGACTTAACCTAAGAAATTATGAAGTAAAGGTCAACACCATGAAGTTTCTGACCAATCAGAATCAAGAATTCAGCTACAAACATTAAAATTTAAGTAAAATATAGTCTATTCCGTTGTTTTATGGGTCACTGGAATAAAATAAAAATGTAAAAAAAAAGAAAAAAAAGAAGGCCGTTCAAGTCAAACCCGGGATTTTTGACTGTGCAAAATAATTAATCTTCCTGCTTCACTTTTGAAGGATGGGAACTCCCTCCCTGAAACTCCTAATGGCCCAAACATGTGTAAATGGCTCGGAGCGAGGTCAGAACTGTACATGAGACTTAGCAATAACTCCCAGCCGAGTTCTTATAACATACAAGTGGTGGGGGTGAATGATTGCTGTGTACAGTTCCCACAGACAGATGCGTCTCTTTTGCAACTTTTGCAACAAGTCATGTGACAAATTTCAAGAATCAGGCGTTCCACTTACTGAACGTCCATGTGGGCTCTAAGCCACCTTGGCCCGGGATCTTCATTCACGGACATACGGACTTCTTTAAAACGTTTGCCTCATTCAAATGTTTTACTGCGGCTGAGAGTCTCATTACCGTACCGTGCTTAAAGTCTTCTGTAAATGTCAATCAGTTTTACACCTTCATTCACAAGAAATTTCATTACAAGTCCCGGTTTGACTTGAACACATCGTAACTAAAAACTGCCGTTGTCTGTAGGAATCTGTGCCTCTCGTGCTAATATCTTCCTCTTAAACTAGCACCACCTGTCGAGCTCCAGCGTAACCGAATAGTCCATAAGCAGACTATTATGTGAGAAATACAACTGCTGCGAGTGTTTTTAATGGTTCTTTGACTCCTGGGCAGTCGCACACACTGTTGGGATCTGCCGTCAGCCTCCTGAAAATGAACCGTGGTGATTTCGCTCAAAAGAAAACTGCGGGTTGCACGTTTTTCCCACTACCGTGGTCATTATCTTGTCGTTCTAGTAAACTGTGATGAGAAGATTGAGCTCAGAAAATTGAGCTCAGCATCTCACCTCCATGTTGAAAATACCCCCATTTTATTCATTTTCATCAGGGGTGCCAATAATTGTGCCACAAAAGACTGATTTTCCGTGTGTATGCTACTGAAGCGTGGTTTTTAATGCAGACTTTGAGGCGTCATGAAGTGACCTATGCATACAGTATGTGTGTGTGTGTGAGTGTGTGTGAGTGTGTGTGCGTGTGCGTATGTGGCCTATTAACCAGAGCCTGCACAGCTTCCACTCGTTTAATTATGGCTCTGAAAGTCCAAACCATAAGGACAGGACGATAATTCTCCATAAAACTTGATTTGTTTAGCGCCTTTAAATGGTGTGTGGAAAATGATTACGCTCGTTCGTCAGCGTCACTTAATTGAGTTGTCTTTAACTAATTCTAAAGACATTTCTAAAAAGTGTTTATTTATTAAAAGAAAGAGAAAGAAAGAAAGAAGGAAAGAAAGAAAGAAAACTGCAAAAATATTGGTTTTGACAGCTTTTTGAATCAGAAAATATGTTTGCAGTTTGGATGCTGCTTTCGAGTATTGAGACAAAAAGTCAAAGTGTTACAGCTGACTTTGAGTTTGTGCCAATAAACCAGGCTCTACAGCAACACGAATTCTAGCCTGGAGGGAAAAATCTGGAAAACTGGTTCAGTCTGCTTCAACCATGTTACACAAAGAACACATGAACAAAGAATAAGAGCTGCAGGAAAGAAGAATGTGTGATATAAACCCCTTTTTTGCTCACTTTCTCTCTCTCTCTCACACACACACACACACACACACACACACACACGCTCTCACACAAGTCTCAAGCTATTACAGCTCAACAGCTGCCATGGCAGCCAGATGTGTGAAGACGAGCAGCGACAGATGTTGCACGAGGAGAACAACGAGAAGAATTTTCGTCCTTCCTGCCTTCGCTGAAATAAGTCAGAAAGCACAAGGAGCGTGTTCGACTCGGCTCACACGTTTAATAAAAAGAAGAAGATCCAGAATAAAGAACAAAGATTTTACTGGTCCTGTTACATTAAAGCAGGACACTCCTACAGTAAAGACTCGACAGTAAAGATTGGAACGCCAAATCATTTTTTTCCTTCTGTTTTTCTTTTCTCTCAAACACACTAATTAACCCTGGGCTGTGTTCCAGGACCTCCTGGATTATCCTTGTCATTTTCCCTTAGGAGGTTCCTAATGCTATTTTTAAGAGGTTATATATACAATATTGTAATATTTTCTATAAAGTCATTTTTACTTATTTCTTATATTACTTATATTTCTTATATTACTTATATTGCTCTTCAAATTTCTTCTTAACCCAAGATTCATTAAATTAATTTTTTTTTACATACGATACCATACTAGACCATACCATAATAGACCATAGACTTTATCGAGTGTCAGGGTAGGTACTGTGGCACTTCAGTGGGTAGCACTATGGTATGTACCGCCATACTTTGGTGAATACCATCATACTTATTTGGGTACCAAAGTTCAGCAGGTATCTAATATGAAATGTTTGTATGTACTGCAGCATATTAGATATGTTAGTACATATTACTGGTATAGTACAGTATAGTACAAGAGGTACCATATACACTATGGTGTTTAATTGTGGATAGTAACGAGTCACATTTACTCTGTTACATTCACTTAAGTAACTTTTCGAAAAAAAAAATGTACTTCTATGAGTAGTTTTACTGCACCAAACTTGTACGGCATGCCAATCTATTTCAGGGCATTCACACATACAGTACATACACGCACACACACAGTGGGCAATTTGGGAAACACCAATTAGCACCAAGCAAATGAGAGAACATGCAAACTCCATGCACACAGACCCAAGGCAGGAATGAAACCATCGACTCCGGAGTTGCTAACCACTACGCCATCGTGCCACATTGTGTGTTTTAATAGTTAAATATATTGTGGAACGCCTTCAAGAAACACTTCTGAGACTCCTATGATCAATGTTTACCTTCACCATCTTTTATAAAACATAGATTAACTGCTATCATAGAAATGGTGACATATTCTATCCATAGCACTAACATAAGAATGTAAACAACTCAAAAAAAAAATCACAAAATCTCTAATTCTGATTCTTCTGAGCGAACCTGAGTTGTCCTGAGAGTGGTTCCAGCTGCAATGCAAATCACAGGTTTATTAACTTGTTTACGGTGAGAACGACGGTCTGTCTGTGGTGGAAATGGCTAATTTAGTGTTCATAAATTTTCAGCAAACCATGAAAGGCAGTGCAGGGTTACACGTTTGTAGCACCATAATGATGGTGCGCACCAACTGTTTTGCAGTCTCAGTGAAATCCAATACGTGACTCTAAGAAGGGAAAAAAAAGATGGAGAAAGCACCTGTTTCTAATGAACATTAGGCGTGGCTGTAGAAAAAAAAAAGGGTCTGAGATATTGTTTTTTTTTTTTTCAAAGTCGACCATGGGCAAAAAAAGATGGTTTAAGAAACCCGAGACCAATGGTTATCTCCTTGTGAAAAAGTTGTAGTAATATAAAGTTAGCGGAATTGTGCATATTTCTTACCAGTGTTAAATAAGTACACTTGTAATAAGTACTTATGACTAGCTAGCTTCTACCATTTGCTGTAATCATAATTTTCTGTAAGCATATAGTCAAAAAGTATATTATATTATTATATTCATTCATTTTCAGAAAAGAAAAAAATGCATCATTTTTTGACAAATTCTCTCTTTTAATACACTTTATCAACAAACTTCCATATTCCTTTATACAGGTGAAAGTCCGATAGAACAAGCTCAGGACTATAGGGAGGATGCTTTAACACCTCAAAATGAAACAAAGTTTTTTTTCTGCAGAGTGTTGACAATGTGGGCAGACGTGTGTGGACGTGCATCGTCATGCAGGATCAAACTGTAACGAGCACTGTTGATTGTTGAAACTTTTTTCCCTGATAATGTTCCAATACCGGCCCTTGAAAATCCCAAAAAACTCTAAGCATCAATTTTCCAGCTGATGGTTGACTTTTGAACTTTTTCTTGTTCAGCCATGTGTCATCACCAGTAATGATTCTCTTTAGGAAACTTTCTTAAAATATCGGATCAGATTTTGTTTGCAGATATCCAAACACTTCTGTTTATGCTCTTCCATGAAATGTTTTGGCACCAGGTACACCCTCACACCACAAAAACAAACTAAAAAAAAAAATCACAGCATTCCGCTCTTCTTTCGTGCAAATCACAAGTAAGGCGTCCATTTTCGCTCGCACTGCGGTTACAAATTAACTGATGTAACATGTTCACACCTGCACAGCAGTGACTGGGGAGACAGTAGGCTTGAACGGAAAACAGGAAAACCTGGAGTGCGTATCATTTTTGACTCACCCTCGTAGCTCCTGGATCTATCAGCCCACGATGCTATTCTACTTGTTACTGATGATAGATGCCTAGTTGCACGGCTGCATTCCCTGACTGATCTAGGTGTCATCAGCAGAAAAATGAAAACCAATATACATTTTTTCTGTATTAAAGCTTATATCAGATGTAATACTGGATACCCGAGACCAGCCTCAAGACTACAGACTTTTCAGGTTTTTGTTATAAACTTGTCTTAGAAAAACGGATTGTTTCCTGGAGAAACAATGTCCTGAACTTATGCACTTAAGAACAAAAGTAACATGATATTGTAATATACTGCAGTGAAACCTCGGATTGCTGGTAGCGCAGTTTGCGAGTGTTCCGCAAGACGAGCAAAGATTTTTTTTTAATTTTGCCTTGAAAAACGAGCAAGTTTTGGTTTACGAGTACCGAGTATCATGTATCACGCATGCGCTTCTTGTTTTGACGCCGAGCGTC
>JAOVVA010000012.1:5356050-5370038 GCA_028565275.1 Leiocassis micropogon | reverse complement strand
CACACACCATTTCTACACTATTTTCTATTGTAGCGTTACACACACACACACACACACACACACACACACACACACACGTGTGCACATGCACACGTTTTTTTTTTTTTTTTTTTTGCTGTAATGGGTTGAGATTTAAATAAGACATGACCCGAGAGCAGAGCAGCATCATCACGAATAACACAGCGTGATCTGAATGCCACGCCAATGATTTCTTTCTCCCGGCTTCATGCTTCTTTTTTTTTTTTCCTAATAAATGTAACACAATTAATACGGGGAGAAAATAAACTTCCTTTGTTCAGAAGATACTGTTTTGTTGGGATATAATCCTTTCCCATAACATTCCTATAAAATGTAATCACTGGAATGACATGATTTCCAAACTGAGTTTTATTTAGTAAAAGTTTTGAGCCAAAAGTCTCGACTCATTTCTTCATATTAATTTTAATTACATTTTAATTTAATTAATTTTAATTAATTAAAATTACAGAAATGGAAACAAATGTTTTGCTGTGACATGCTGCAAAGTGCTTAAAATTCAAATTTAAAATGATTTATTTATGTTACAACCTCAGCAGCGACTTCATTTCCCCTCTTGTCTGTTTCAACCAATCAGCTTCAGCATCACCAGTATACTAATCACTGGTCTGATCATCTGATATCATCTGCATCTTTTTTTACTGGTTCATGCCTTAAGATTTCCCCTTTATTATGCTTAAATAATTTATAGGTCACTGTGTAAGTTAACAAATTAAAAACATTCAACTGAAATGTCTCAAGTACATGGAATGGACTGAAAATGAGAGCAAAAAAAGTCCCTCAGGAAGCCTGGGGAACTATTCCTCAAGCATTAAAATTATAAGAAATTATGGCACTTCGAAAGGAAATTATGAAGAACGGGACGGGGGGTAATTTTGAACAGACAGTACTGTACATATTCCTAAAGATCAAACTGTATAAGGCCTTTGTAGTTTTGACTATTAGAGGAATACTCCAAGTCTCCTACTCATAAGTTTTACCTAAAAGAATTGCATCTGTAGAAAAAGCATAATTACCACAGACACAAATTTCAATTTATTTCATTTTAGTGAAAAAAGTGTGTCTGGGTCTCGGACACATTATAATAAAACACATATATGTATATAGTATATGGTCCCTGTAGGTTTGGTGCTTGGACGAATGTAAAAAAAAAAAAAAAAAAATCACAGAATTACTATAGAGTACCTGTAACTTCTGTGCTTGGACCCCTGGCCATTGCTGAGAGCAATCATCATATAGTCATGTACTTTTAACATTGCAAATTAAACACTGTCCAAAGGAAGCAGGTGTAACTGCAAACTGTATTGTATCTGGTCTCACTCTAAAAGTGAGACCGTGTTTTCTAATAATGTTACCTGTAAATGTAAAAAACTCCATGTGTCAACCATCTCTGCGTGAAGGCAGCAGGTGTTGCAACATTATCCCTGTTTTCCAAACCCATTGGAAGTTCCTCCTTATCCTGCAAACTTCCAGGACTTCCTCAGCCTTGGTGCCAGTTATTGCGACATCATCTTCTTTTCCACTTCCAGGTAAAATCTTGCATGGTCATTTTCGATTAATCATTTGTCAGTGTTTTATGGCTTCTTTCTCTACCGGATGATCTTCACTGCGCATGGTGTTGAAACACTGAATCTGTGTCTCCTTTAGATATTGATAATGGTCTGGAGCATTTTGGTAGTTGACCAAACATGTGATTGGGAGTATCCATTACCGGGCACATAAAGGTCTTTTTTCCTGAACACTTTACTCAGATTGAGTTGAGGTTCAATCGAATTTATTTGGGTGACGCTATGGAGCCTACAAGATATATAACTTTTTAGTGACGCCAGGGGCATCTTCACTGGCAAAAAACATTTAGAGAATTTATTTTATATTCAACAAATGTCTAGATATTAACTAGCCTGAATGAGATTCCCCTTTTTATTGAGTCAAGGTAGCGGTGGTGCTTGGACCCCTAATGATAAATCATATAGTCTTGTTTAAATTTGTTGTTACTCCAAGTTTTTTTAAAATTATTATTTCTTTTATTATATTAATGCAAACTATAAAACTATTGTGAGATTTTCTTAATACAGAGATTGTCCCAAACCTTCCCAGCATTTCCGTTGAAACTTTTTACTTTGAATAATTGCTCAGTACTTTAGAGTTTTGGAAAGAAACTTTTGCAATTGTGATTTAAAAGTATGTAATTTTCTGATTAAAAAAAAAAAAACTCCAATTGCAGCAATATTTCATCTAGGAAATCAGGCTGGAAATCTTGCTTAAAATCGAGGTTAGACACGTATAATTAGTCACTTCTGGTTCAAGCCTTTGCTTTTTAAAAGACAACAGGATAATGCATTCGAGCAGAGAGCAGAGAGAAAAGCCAATTAACAACGGCAGGGAAAAAAATGAGCATCGCTAAGTGGTCAGAGTGGAGGAGGACAATCGCTCTGAAAGCTGCAGCTTCACTTAAAACACTCATCTTAAATCACACACAGCGGCGATGCGGATTTACACAGCACGTAGTCAGTGAGCTTTACACGGATTTAAGTTTCAAAATCACTTTATTAATGTATGAAAATGTAGCGGATCCTGGGATAATCAGAGACGGTCCTGTAGGAGCTAATTGTAATAATATCTTGATACGTTCTTGATTATTGGGGCTGTTTATTTTTCAGGACTAGAGACCATGTTTTGTATTTTTAAATGCTTTTCATTTTAAACATATTTGCATTATTACTCTTATTAGTAGCCTAATTGTATTACGTTTATTATGCATTCTTAAATTTTGTGTTTCTTGATTAAATTTTTTTAAATTAGATTCAATGCTATAATGATAGTGGAAATTTCATGTGAATTGCTATTATAATTTTTTTGGGTTTTTTTAAAATCATTTTTAAATTTCATTTAAACAGGTGCATATATTTAACTAGTTAATTTATGGATAAAATTTTTTTCATTGACTAAAGCAATAATATATAAATATGATAAATAAATAATAATTATGGAAATCCATAATACTCACAATGATGAAAAGTGAATAAAACATGGAATGATTGTATTTTTAAAAGATTTAGAATTAAGAAATAAATAAAGAATAATAGTAAAAAAAAAAAAATACACATAAAAAGTTTGAAGTTAATAAACCAAAAAAAAAGAAATTATGTTCAATTCAAACTGGGACTTTTGATTGTGCAGAATAACACAACACAATTATATATATATATAAAAAAACCTAACTTTACTAATGCACACTAAGGCACTTATCCCAGAATTTCACTAGTGCTTGGATACCATTAAGGTAGAAAGTTTTCTCTGTACACCGGACCCATGATCAGACTGTCTGCTTCATGTCTGAATCACCGGCCTCCCAGGAACTCCTTTAATGGCGTGGAAATGGCTTGGAATGAGATCAAGACAGTATGGGGGAAGTGGTGTTCATGAATGATTGTCTGTACATTTCCTACAGACATGAACGTACATGCGCCCCTTCTGCAAGTTCTGCAAGATGTACTGCCTTCTTTAAAATGTTTAAATATTTTGCTGCGGCTAAGAGTCTCCTCACCTGTGTTCTGTTAAAATAAATTTTTTATTTTTAATTTGCATATTAAAAAGCAATTTAAATGGTTTGAGAAGTGAGGTCAAAGTTCAAATGATCAGTTTTGAACTTGTTTTTGGAACGCTTACCTCCTTAAAAATGATCGGAGAGAGAGAGAGAGATAGAGAGACGAGCGGAAAGATGAAGAAGAAGAAGACTGCAGAAGGAGGAGCAAATAAGAAAAATGAGAGAGAGAGAGAGAGAGAGAGAGAGAGAGAGGTCGAACGAGAGTAGCAGCTAAAACAGCGTTATTAGCTTCTCTGCAGCGGGAACCCATTTGTGTCCATTTGCATGTGGCACGGGCAGCAGCTGTTGAGGTGTAATGAGCGGTTGTCACAACACGCGGGAGGAGGGCCTCAGTCGCGCCGCGCTCCAAATCAACCCCTGTCACTCCACACGGCCAGACACACACTGGCAACCTGCAATTCCCTCACACACTTCCTTCCTGCGCCGCCGGCCTAAATGGCCCTCTGAAAGAAGTAAATCTGCAAAGTTGTGTTTAATAACATTGCGAGTGAGAGTGATATCTGAGTGCTGTGTGTGTGTGTGTGTGTGAGGGGTTAAGAGGGATTTGTGATGCTTTGCTTCTTGCATGCTCTAATCTATGCACTGAATCACTTCAGGCTCATGAGGAGGAAGAAAACAATACGCTGAAGTTTGAGCTGTGACACGTCCGTCACGTGGCGTCAAAGCTCCGCCGTCCGTCAGCGTGAAGTGTGCTTATTTAGTCGGTGGGGAATCACCCGCATGGCGAGAATGACAGCGGCCAATGATAGGTGTGTGTTCATGGGCTGCAGTGTGTGCTGTGAGCTGTGTGTGAGCATGCTGAATGCTGAATATTATTTGAATTGTTTGAAGCTAAATATCTGCCTTTGCTCTATTTTATTCAAACTCATGCTAGTTGCTTAAATGTTATTTTGTTGAAACGCGGTTCGGCTAAACGACGCTTGTTGCTAAATACATGCATGACTATTTCCACATGCTTTAGAAGGAAAAAGATTTTTGTTAAGTTTGAATATTTTTCCTGCTGGTTTAATTTCAAAATGCTGTTGTCCTGGCCAAAAAGCTCATTATGTGAAGTCATACTAAATGCAACACCCTACGCAGTGAGCACTTATAGTGAATAGGGTTACATTTAGGATATATGTACATATGTATATATAGCCTTTTCGTATGCTAGTGGAGTTGACGATTAAGTAAATCTTTGGTCAAGAAATGTCTAATAAATGCAGAATTATAAATAATACATAATGATGATAATATCAAACTTAAATAATTCTTTTGATTGTGTAAAGCTGCTTTGGGACAATGCCAATTGTTAAAAGCGCTATACAAATAAAATTGAATAGAAAAATTGAATTGAATATAAACAAGCAAACAAAAACAGGCAAACATGCAGCAAAATAACTAAGGAGCCAAATACACAAACAAAAAAAATGAAAAACAAACAAAATCAAATGATAAATAAATAAATAAATAATAATAAAAAAACTCACACGAACAAAAGTATGCAGGCAAACATGCAGATAAACGAACAACAAAATAAATGAAAGGCAAGTAAATTAGTATGAATGCAGATCAGTCCCTGCTATCCCAAATAGCAGGGTTCCCTGTTGAGTCTGGTTCCTCTCAAGGTTTCTTCCTATTACCATCTCAGGGAGTTTTTCCTTGCCACTGTCGCCGTCGCCCTCGGCTTGCTCACCAGGGACTATCTTATCATTTTGATTCATACACATTCACATTTTATACAAACTTAAATAATTCTTTTGATTGTGTAAAACTACGCAACAGAAGAAAAACAGTAAAGCAAGCAATAAGACAAATAAAACAAACAAAGAAACAAGCAGCTAAACATGCAGCCGTATAAGCAGCTAAACATAAACAATAAAACAACAATCATAAAATAAATGTAAAAAATGTACAAAAAAGCAAAAGGGCAGGCAAATAAGCTGATAAATAAACAAAGAGCCAATTAGATAAATAAACCAATAGACAAAAGAATAAACAATAATAATAAAAAAATAATCAATCAAACCAATATAAATAAGCAGTTAAAACATAACACAAATGAGAATGCCAAACTGTAGTTAACATTATTAAACAGAATAATAAAAGAATGAAACCAATAATTAATGAAACACAAACAAACAAATAGCAAGCAAGCAATAATGCACAAAAACAACAACAATCAAATGGACAAACAAACAAACAAAAACAAGGAAACACAAAACATTTTAAGAAAACAAACAACACAGGACAATCCAACATGGTATAGATATTTCCTTCTGCAAACTCGCAATGCTCTAAAACATGACTTTTTGACCCCTTTATGTTGAAGTGTGTTTGTGAACTTTTCACATGAAAGTGGCTGTGTGGGTGATGCTGTGGATCCGTGCGCTAGAGGGCTGGTCTTTCAGAAAGGGTTAAAGAATGCAAGAGTTAGCCAAAGGTCTGCTGGAGAACCTGGTCTCCAGGATTCCGTAGGGTATTTTTATTTATTTAAGTGCATTAATTTTAAATGGAGTCAGGAGATAACGATCAGAGAACCGATCGGGGAAGACAAGACCGGGACATGATCTTGTGATGATGTAGGACTGTGAGTCAAAGTCCTTAATCAGCTGAAAAATGATGCCTGGGTAAGTCATCGAGAGGTGAGGAAGAGACTTAGTTCGAAGCGAGAAAGCAGAAAGTCGAGCACAGACGCAGGAGCCCACCAGCGCCGGGGCGGTTTTTGTGCATCGCGTCTGATTAATGAATTCATTTGAACACAGCCGCGCCCGTATCAGCAGGCGCACATTGATATGCACAAACAAAAACATAAAGCAAAAATGGAAATAACTCGGCGAAGTTTTCTTCGAAATGCCCCCACAAGGCAAAGGCAGAAAACTTGGCTCAACCTGAGAAAGGAATGGAGGAAATTAAGAAGTAAAAAAAAAAAAAAAAAAAATGAAAAGAAGTGAAAGGGGTGGAGGGGTTTGTTGCAGAAAAACACATTTCCAATATAATTTGTCACTGATGCATAAATCTCGCTGACAGCCTTGCGTCAGTGTAATGATGTCGCCGCACGCGGAAAGCTGTGTAAACTTGCGCAGTTGCAGAAAGCTGAAAAAGAGAGAGATAGAAGGAGGGTGGAAAAAAAAACCTATATGTTGAGCATCACCTTATTTGCATAATTTAGTGAAACCCAATGAGCCAGTGCGGAGTGTACAGGCAGGAGTAATAAGTGCTCGGGAAGGGGAGGGGAGCTCCGAGAACTCTAATGGTTCGCCTATGGGGATTTCAGCTCTCCATGGGGGATGAAAATGAGCACTATTTTTCAAACAGCAGGGGTAAAGGTTTTAAAACCAGAAACACATGCCGGGATAAAGATGTTAATGCCATGGGGTGCAAAGCAGGAGAAGGGGGGAAAAAAGCGTTCGGCAGGAAGAAGAGAGAGCAAAATAAAAAAAAATAAGCACCGTAATTTCAGCATTAAGACGTAATAATCGTGTTTCACTTGAGATATTAAAACGGTAACCCGCGTCGTCTCGTACGGCAGAAATAGATAGATAAATAAAGGGAGGAGAGCATCATCAGGTAACACGGCCTAATGGAGCGGTGAAACAGTGTGTGTGTGTGTGTGTGTGTGTGAGGCACACAGGCCTCGGGAGTAGATCTTAGGAATATAATCAGCACTTTCACTTATGAATAAATAGTTTTTCAGACTTCTGTGAGGTGGAGCTTTGTGCATGGGAAGCAAAAGATGGAAAACACGAGGTTGAAAATGAAGAATAAATAAAGAAACAAATGAGTTGTCATTTCTTCTAGTAGTTTTGACAAGTTTTGATGAGAAAGCAGTCTGAAAGTATAGAAAAGATGGATAATGTAACAGTGTTTATCATTACCATGATCATCTGTACATGTGTATGAATTCATGTTTCTACTCTGTGTGTGTGTGTGTGTGTGTGTGTGTGTGTGTGTGAATACATCAATCAACCATTATGACCACTGCCAGTTGAAGTGGACAACACTGATCACCAACTATACACCAGCAAACTGGTGACAGGATCAGGGGGACCCAAAGCACACCCATATTCATGGGGAGCAAAGAGGCCAGCATGTTCGGTCAAATCCCACTGAAAAGCCATACATCACGAAAGAAAGGCACCAGAAGACCCAGTGCACCATAGCCCACTGCACATGGGGTCAATGCGGCCAACCTGGCCTCCAAACTCCCCAGTCTCCAGTCCAATCCATGGGATGCACTTGACAAACAAGTCCGATCTATGGAGGCCCGTCCCACCCGTCAAACCAGAGCACCCAAAGGATCAACTACCAGCGTCCTGGTAGCAAACCACAGCACTGCACTGTGAAGAACCAGAGTTGCCCCGGTGGCACCAGGTGAACCCAAGTCACGGGTTAAAATCCTGGCACAATCAAGCTGCCCCTGTGGGGCTGTTGAACAAGGCCCTAAAGGCTTTGTCGTGAGCTTAGTCCTTCTCTACATGTCCTCCACCTAAGGTGAGACACTTCTCCAAACGATGGATGAACTGGTGGAGACCTTCTTTGAAGTCTTCTTATTGGCTCTTGAGGAAAAGTTCCACCTCGGTAATCACCTCATTGTTGTCAAACGCCTGCCATGAAGTGGTTTCTTGAAGTCATAGAAGAGGAAGAGAAATTTGTTCATGTGGATCATCACTTTTCATGCCATTATAAATGACCTGTTACTATAGAAACGATAATGTATCATCGTGTATACCACTTTATCCTGTATACAGGGTCACGGAGGGGCTTGGCGCCTTTCCTAGGAGACTTAGGGCATGAGGCAGGGTACACCCTGGATAGGATGCCAATCCATCGCAGGACACACACACATATACTCACTTACACACTACGGGTAATTTGGGAACGGCAGTTAGCCTAATCTGCATGTCTTTGGATTGTGGAAGGAAACCGGAGCACCCGGAGAAAACCCACCAAGCATGGGAAGAACATGCACACAGAGGAGGGAATTGAACCTGGACCCTGGAGGTGCAAGGCGACAGTGCTAACGACTAAGCCATTGTGCCGGCCCAATCATGTATTATTTATATTATTAATAAATACCAAAGGGATCTGATTATATACGGTAAATATTGCTGTGTTTTCAAACTAAAAGTCAAGAAATCTTGTTGTAATGTTCCCTTATTATGCCACTATTGTAAGGTTATAGATAAAAGAGGCAGTGTCAAAAGGGACTGTCATTTTTTTTTTCAACCATCCCTCTGTGCGTCATGGTGTTTAGAGGGTCTATAGTGATGGATAAAGCTGTGTTTAAGGTCAAACCCATGCTAAGCTTGTTTTGTGTCCAGGATCTCGTCACGGGGGGGATTTGTAGGCTTTGGCGTTCGGTTATGGAAAGGGATGTCGGGGTCGGTTGTGCTGTCGTGCTACTTCTGTGTCACTTTTTATCAAAACTTCCAGCCAAATCCCTACGCAAGTGCGCTCACTATCAGAGGGGCATCACATGGCTGAGACCTGCTTTGCTGGGACCGGGTTTAATGGCTCCTTTGACGTCTTTCACTCTGGCCATCAGGGTGGACACACACTGCATCCTAAATCACTCTATATATACACATGTGTGTGTGTGTGTGTGTATCCCTGAGGTTTCACTGTCCCGTTGTTGATTTGACGAGTGACCTCAAATGTCAACCAGCCGGCAATGTCGACTCTTTATTAATATATTTATGTATATCCATTTGACAAGAGGAATTTGAAGAAACGCTTGACAATTGGGCGGAAGTTTAGCCAAGGCCGAGACACTTCGAGAGAGCGCGAGTTACCGAGGTGCTCGGAGACCTTCCTGTCATCGTGTATAAAGAGAGCACGAGTGGCGTCACTGCCAACCCCATGACCCTGATTTGTCCCTAAGGGTTACATTCTGGGGGATGTAAAAAAAACGAATATAAAGAACTTGAAAGTGACAGAAAAGTCATGAGAGATTCATCCCCACTTCATGTCACGTCTGTCACTGCACTCGTATTCCCCGAACTTGGCGTCCATCATGTCAGAAGAAGCTCTAGTGAGAGTTTTTCATTTATTTGTAACCGGGCATCTGGATTTGTTTACCACATCATCTCAGTGGGTAAAGCTCGCGTCCGACACACGGGGCTGATTGCTGTCGGAAAGCGAGAGATTGAGAAACAGAGAGAGACCAGAGCATGATGGAAGTCTTGGATATTGTTTTAATTATAACGCAGGCAAGTTGATAAAGGGTGCAGTGCATTTGCTCTCTCCGGCTCCGCTGCTTTTTTTGTCAGCCTGAAAGAAACTGCCGTGACGGCCGTGATGGGCTAAGTGCTGCTCTCTTCTATCTCTCCGCTGTAATTTGTGGCTTTAAATGAGAAACGTTTTTTCACTCAAACAGCTTCTCGGAGAGGAACATCAACAGAGCGATGTCGCTCATCTCACAGCAGGTAGCGGAGCACCGCGCTAAAAAATACCTCGGCACATTTCGTGCTCTCTTCCTCCATCTGCTCTTGCAGGTGCCGCTTCTCTTCCTGCGCCTCGGGGGGACGAGGCCTCCAACTTTTCGCTTTTCACGCTTGTCTTTTGTTTTTTTTTTCTCTCGAGGAAAAGCATTAAGTCTTGTCTTCCTGTCAGCTAATGTGAAATCTACAATGCAAAAAAAAAAAAAAAAAAAATTCTATTTTTTTCCCCCTCATAATGTCTTCATACTTGCACATTCTGGTTAGTGTGTAAGAAATAAAACACATGCACTTACAGGAAAAAAAAAAACATTATCCACCACAGGGTCATGTAGTGCATCCAGCTGTGAAGCACAGTTAATTTTACCATGTCGAAGTGGTTATTTTCCTCTAACAGCACAGCCTTTCATGGGTTATTCCTTAATTATTAGGTTGAGGGTGCGAATGTGAAGTGTGAATGCGATCTCTCAACAATAACAGCTGAAACTGGAGACTCCTTCTATAAATGTTATACAAACATCTCCAAACAAAATGCTTTTCTCCTAAGTTATGCTCTTAACATATTTATTATTAGGCTCAATTATATGGATCGTGTTCCATACAAGGCCATGTGAATACACTGTTACTATAGAAACGATGATATTTACATTATAAACCTACCCTTTACATTATATTTGAGTCAGAACTACTGTCAGAAAATGAATGGACCGACACCTCGTGAATCAGGAATTCAGCACTGCTGGGGTGTAAGTATTATTAGATAAACAAATATAGTGACCCTTTTTAAACAATGCCACGTTGTGCAGCTCATCCAGCGGTAATCTGTAATAAATCAGCGTACCTGCTTCGGACGTCTCTCGTCGAAGATGAATTGCGCGTTTAATGGAAGATGACGCTTCGAGCGCAATGACAATTACCTGCCGTATTCTCCATTAGGACGGCGACGGCCGGCACCTTCCTCCGTCACGGCCCACAGCACACACACACATACACTCATGGGCGCGCTTTAGCTTTTAATTACCGGCCTTTTTCCCTGAGCGTTAATGCATGGCCCTGTTCATACACAAAGCCTCTCTATTCTGGCCTGTGACACACAGAATTACTCCCTCATATATGTGTGTGCGTGTATGTGTGTGGAGGTTGCGTGTGTAGTCAACTGGAACACTCAAGCTCCCGGTCTGGGTCAAGATTCAGACTATGAAATACATGTGTGATCATTCTCCTCATCATTCTTTATCTGAAGTGCCTGGTCAAAGTGTTTTATTTAATTACCACTGCCGCTCATCAGTCTCTCTCTCTCTCTCGCTTTCTCTCTCACACACACTGACACACACCTTCCTCTCTTCCTTTATCCATTAATATTCATCTCTTCATTTCACCCACTCATATAATAACAACAACGCCTAGCATGTAAATTAGCTGAGAATAAGTGATAACATCGGCTAAAACTCCACACAAGTGAATCTTAGCGAGTACGAACAGCAACACTGACCAGATCTGGGACTGGATACTTAAACAGCATTGTGATGGTCATAAAGGGTCGTACTTGTGAGTCTCAACTTATAGTAGTTGCCATATTGTCCCTTCATGAGCACTTTTCTCATTATTTAGGAATTTAATTTATTTCTATTATTATTATTTTTTTTAATTTAATTTTTAATTTTTTTTATGTATTTATTAATTTTTTTAAGCTAAATGTCATCATGTTGTCTTACTGGTTAGCACTATCGTCTTGCACCACCAGGGTCCGTGTTTGATTCTGTGTGTGTGGGGGGGTTTGCATGTTCTCCCCGTGCTTGGTGGGTTTCCTCTGGCAGTCCAAAGACATGCGGATTAGGCTAATTGGCGTTCCCAAACTGCACGTAGTGTGTGAATGAGAGTGCGAATGTTCATTGGAGGTCCTACCACGGTTGTAGCAATGGGAATAAACACAGTGGTCACCATTGACCTCCATGGTCGCTAGTTGGACTACAGAGGTTCCTACCTAGATGGATAATGGATTAAAGCTAAATAAGCACTAATTATGCAATAATTAAGCATTTAGTAAAATAAGCTTAAGATGTTTCCTTGTACGCAGACCTAAAGATAAAAAATAAGTAGTAAAATAAAAAGTAGGAGGACTAAAAGTTTTTTTTTTCTTTTTTTTTCGGAATAGTGTATATATTTAAGCAACCATTATTAATAATTTAAACTGATGAAAATAAATCAAATTTTTGGCACGTTTATCATGTCTGATCCTCCATGACAAGAAATATTACTAAGCAGTCAGGTCATAAGGAAAATATTCTCCTTAAATATACTCAAACAAACTAGAACTTGACTTCACTTTTGCTAATGCTTTGTTACTAACCTTACTCAATGGACTCAATGGTAAGGAACATAATTTTTTTAATGGAAAAAAAAGTTAACTGATTCACAAAACCTACCTAGCTAATTTAACAATCCAATTTACAGATCCTAACTGACTTTATAGTTTACCAAATTAATTCACAGAGCTCAACTCACTAGCTAGTTAAAGAAACTAATTCAGAGTTTAACTATATATAACAACAAGCTAAACAACAAAGGCTAACAAATTATAAATAGGGGAAATAATTAATATAAAAGGTTAACTAGCTAGCTAATTTAACATGATAGATCACAGAGCTTAAATTGGTAGTTAATTTAACAAGCTAATTTATTGGCTAGTCATTCACAGAGATTATACTGTATATCTAGCTAATGTAACATGCTAATTTAGAGTGTTCAAATAGGTAGGTAATATAACAAGGTAATTTACAGCTCCTAACTGGGTAGTTCGTTTAAGAAATAATTCACAGAGATTAACTAGCAAGATAATTAAAAAAAAAAACATTTGTTTGTTAGCTACAAAACTATTTAGCTAATTTAACAAGCTTAAACAGTTAGTTAATCTAAAAAGCTAATTTACATAATAGAGTTTACCTGGCTAGCTAATTAAACTTACTAATTCACAGAGTATACAGTATGCTTTGATACAACTATATCTTAATAGAACTAGGTAGGTAATTTAATAAGTTATTTTGCAGAACTATCACACTAGCTAATTTAATAAGCTATTTTAAAGGGATTAAATAGCTAGCCAGTTTAGCAAGCTAATTTATAGAGCTTAACCATAATTAGCTAATTCAACAAATGTAAAGTTATGAATGAATCTGTAACTTTCTCTCTCTCTCTCGCTCTCTCTCTGATTGTTCTTCAAAAATGACTGACAAACATTTCTTCACAATATTAAATGACTATTTAATATATTAATTATTATAATTCATTATATTAAACAGGTTTTTCCCTAATCTGTTTACAACATACAAATTGTAATAGAAACAGTAGCATATTAAAATTGAGTGCATTAATATAACCAGAGCACTATTACATATGTTATATAAGTGAACAAAGATCAGCCTTCCCTATTTCTTCCTTAAATGTGTCCGACATTCTAGTTTCAGCTGCAGTTCATTTACAGAGTTCTGCTCTTACCCCCGTTTTCCTTTTTTTTTCTTTTTCTCATCAACAGCATGAAATCATTTTCAGATCCACGGAGTGGGGATGCATCACGAACATCACGCCTGAAGCCAAGCAGGAGAGAGAAGCATGCTAATCAGAGGATCTTTGATTAGGTTGTGCAGTTAGAGACGCATTTTATTCATCTGATGAAGCGCGAGTGCGTCTCACATCCATTCTACCTGTGCTCACCATAATGCTGTCTAATGATTTAAATGTGTGCGGGGAAAGTACGGTTGATAAACACTCATCTGATTTTATGTGTGTGTACAAATAAAGCATAAATATACAATTACCAAACGAATTGCATACTTTATGTCATGCCTTTGCTGAGGCAGTTACTGGGCAGAGTAACAAGGTATTTTTTTGTAAAATGTTTTCATAAATATGTTACTAAAATATATATA
>JAOVVA010000012.1:5322968-5354992 GCA_028565275.1 Leiocassis micropogon | reverse complement strand
ATAAAAAGTATGGTAATGGTAATTTTTTACATTCATCTTACCTTAACTTACATAATTTACTGCCTTAAGGAAAAAAAAAACCTTCAGAATTTGTACTTAAAGAAAAAATAAATAACAGTGATTTTAATTCCATTTACTGATGAAACACAATTATCTGTTTATGGTTACATTTAATGTTTGGACTTATTCCATTCTAAAATACAGAAAGCACGGATTTCTTATTTTACCGAAAAACTCACAAAAAAAAAGTCAAAATGACACTGGAGACTCCTTCCATTATTTTATACAGTAAGTAAATATCTCTCCACAGAAAACCACACCGTGCTAATGATTTAATAGTGAAAGAACTCTTTTTTTCACATCATGCTCAGTCTTAGAGCCCTCTGCTTCACCATAGAAGTCCATGTGAATAAGTTACTACTATAGTAAGGATCACATGCCAGTGGGCATGAAGACTAGCCCTTAGGTCATCTGTAAAACTGAAGACCCCTCAAGGGGTCATCAAGATGACCTTGGTTTAAGGACTAAAAAATTAGCCCTGAAGATGTCTGGGGTGTTAATATTTTTAACACCTGAACATGTCTTTAAAAGATCTCTATTTTTGAAGATGTCTGTGGTACAGTAGGTCTCTAGTCCTGAAGAATTCCCCAGTATACTGTATATATTGTCCTTATGATGTCTCTGCTAGGTATGTCATCCTGTAGATGTCCCCAAAAGGGCTCTAGTCATCCCCAAGAGGGCTAGAGACCTGAAGATGTCCCCAAGATGGCTGTAGACCTGAATACAGCCCCAGTTGGTCCCTAGTCCTGATGATGTCCCCAAGAGGGCTCTAGACCTCTTTAGTCCTGATGATGTTCCCAGTTGGTTTCTAATACTGATGATGTCCCCAATAGGTTTGGAGTCCTGATGATGGCCCCAAGAGAATTCAAGTTCTGATGACCCCACAATGGGTCTCTGGAACCTAAACACATCCTCCAGTCCTATCTGTCCACACAGGCTATAATACTGTATAGACAATATAATGAAGTGATTTGAATTACCACTTATAACTGCCACTTCTGTCAGATCTATTGGTAATAATAGGAAAGGATGAAAAAGTCTTGAAAAGAATCTGTATTTATTTTGCAAAAATCTGAACCAATTTTGTATAATGTTAACTAGCTAAAAACAGAAGGCCTGATTAATAGAGAAACACTTATCTACAGTACAGCAACTATGTACAGTATTTGATTCTGGCAGCTCTTCGGCTGTTCATATCATTGTCATATCATTCACGTCATTCATACGAAGGCAAGTATTTCACGAAAGAGATTGTATTACCTGAATATTGCAATTGTGACAATGTGTACTGTTAAAAGCCCTTTACAATCAACATGCTGACTTAAAAAAAATCATTTGCACTCTAGTTTTAACGTGAAGCATTACAGACATAAGAGCATGCATCCAGAAATAACAATAATAATAATTTAAAAAAATGTTTCAACATGTGCGTATATCGGCACAATGTCATCCGTGACTAACTTTTTTGCTCGTCACAACTTTGATCCGGACTTTATCTCGGTGCGTGGAGGTCCACAGAGCGAGCTGAGGAAGAGCAGATGCCGTCGTGGAGCGATATAGATCGGTGCATTTGAGTTCAGCGAGTCACACAGAGATGCACTGCTTTCCTTTAAGCACAAAAATCCCATTTGCCGCTTATAAATCTAATAAGTGCCACTCAGAGATGGACAACATATTCATTTATTATTATTGACCTCTAAGAAAGAAGAGAAAGGCACTCAGTCTGTAGAGCTTCTGTGAGATATAGCTCGAGGAAAATCACCAACAGGTTTTTTTTATACTCAAAAAGATGTGGTTTGAAGTTTTAAAAAAAAAGTTATTTATTCAATTATGTCCAAATTAACGGATAGGAGACAGAGAAGTAATGCATTTAGGAAAAACAACAAAGAGCACTTTGCGATGTGGAACAGAGATGTGGTTTCTCGTGTTGAGATCTTGTGCAGATTTACAGGAAAAAAACCTTCAAAGAAAAAAAATAAAACAACAAAATCAAATGGAGAGGAGATCACTAACGGGCATGTAGTGTTTTTTTCTGTAAAAGACATGGTTTGATTTATTTAAATTAACTAATGGGCAATGGAGAATGTAATGTATCTTCTAACTTTGTAGAACTTTGTAATAAAAAGTTCTCCTTTATTTTTAATTGCATTGTTTTAATTTGATCTAAATCTGGTGGTTAAATTAAACGAGATGCATGGTGCGAGTACATATGAAGGTATGGATAGACGCTTTTAAAGAGATGTTCATCAATTAGGATGGCACGTTTAATGTGCTTCGAAAGTCTATAATTACACCAGAGTTTGAAGCAGCGTCACCCCTCTGACCTGTGACAAGCGAGAGCTGTGTATATGTGTGTTGTTGTGTATGTGTGTGTGTGTGTGTACTCGAGCATTTTGGGTTCAGTTTGACCTTTTGCAACATGACGCCTCCCAACCTCGTAATGAGCAACGACACAGTGAGATAGAGAGAGACAGAAAAAGCAACATTATGACTGAACGTGGTCTCGGGTTAAAAAGGAAAAACGACACATTACAAAGCGATGTTTTGTTTTTGTTGTTTGATAAAAAGAAAAGTTTCAGTTTCTCAAAACAACAAAACTTTCGATCACTGCCTGCTTCCTTTAAAGACTTGAAAAACTAGTTAACTCTAAACATTTCAACCAGGATGTCTTTGGTTTATTATGCGATGAGAGTTTAAAAGAAAAAAGGTCCAAGAAATATCTCTGGGTTTGTGTTGTATCCTGTTTTGTTTTGTGAAAATTCTGATTATACAGTTATTGTCTCTGTCTCACTTCCTTTGGGCATAAAAAAAAGAACATTACATTATAATTTCATAAAATGCATATCGCTTCCCTTACAAATTATTGTGACTGCAAAACATTTCACAAGGTAAAGATCTACACACAAAAAAAATAGAGTGCAAATTTTGTTATATACTGTATGTTTACCATGCTTGCATTATATACAAATTGCCTTATTTTGTTCATGTTCACCATTTCCAAGCATAATTAAAAAAATAATAAAGAAATAACGTTACATTTATTTGCATGCCTGTAAAGTGTGACAAAGTTACCAGAAGAACTCGTATTCTCCAGCACCATCAGTAAAACCTACTGTAACAGCTGTTACATGCAAAAACTAAAAATACATAAGCAAAGATGCGTTTAAAAATATTTTTGCATAAAATAAACTTTTATAAAAGAGCGCTAAAGAGTAATTAAATAAACAGTAAATATTTTGTCTGAAAACTCTTTTAACCTTTTAGGTTTTACTGAGTGTGCTGGAGAATATGCCAGAGTCATTCTGGTAACTTTGTCACACAAAACCCAGGAGCCTACATTAGTTATTATTATTATTATTATTATTATTATTATAAATTTATTATAAATTAAGACTTTTGCATACTGTAGCTCTGAAAACTACATAATTCATACATATTCTTTCAGTTTGTTCAATTGTTTTACTATGCAATGTATTAAAATGAGCAAATGAATTAGAAAAGTGTGCAGACAAAATACTTAACCACAACATGCTTATAATGAAGGAACAAAATAACTAAATCCTGCTCGTAAATGACCGGAAAACACTCATGGGATTTTATTGCATTCTAACTACAAGCAAAGATGATTTTTTGTAAAATTTACTGATTAAATTTCCATTTTTTTTAAATGAGTATGAAATAAAATCTTAAGATGATAAATGAACTGAAAATCATTTTATGCTGTACTTGATGTATAATCAATCAAACTCTGGATATTATTTATTGCACTTGTGTGGCGTAACCAAAAATGAATTTGGCTGGAATGAGGAAATAAACAAACAAACAAAACACTTGATTGTTTTCTAAATTAATGAACTGAACTAATCCTTACAAATAAAAAGCATTTCAAGTGGATGTCAAACCATAGTAGGAGTGGCAATGACTCCCATTTGTTGCTTAATCATTTAAGGGGTGGCTATGATACAAAATGCACTTTTTAACCATTCTTAGACATTTAGACATTCAGTGTACAAACAAAAGTTTGAGGAAAACACTTGCTTTTTCTATTTTTGTATTGGTGTAGTGTTTATACAAGCCCCTCCCCACAGTGCTGCAATTCTCAGAGGGGTGTGGCTCAGCAGGAGCTCATTTAAATAAACACTGAAATGGTGCATTTAGAGGGAGGAGTGAAATTAGTTTTAGGTGAAAAATAAAATATGCATTTCAGCTGGAACATTAACACACACACATACACACACACACACACACACACACACACACACACACACACTTTGGGGGCTCTCTGAAACCTGCATTAACTCATTTAGGAACTGTCTATCATGAAATAAACTTTTATTTTTATTACTCTTTAAATAGAGTAAAAAATTTAAAAACATTTTGCGTCAAAAACATTCATCCCACTTTCACAGAAAATTATTAAACATGTTAATATTAGAGGAAAATGACATATGTTATAAATCCTGATCAACATTTCTTTTTCTTTTTCCTCCTTTTTCAGCCCTAACCTCCATATCTCTATGCTTATTTTCTACTGTAGCTTATTTTTGAGCAGCTTTCCAAACAGAAATGGCAAAAAAAAGGAATCATCCCACTGAGCTCATTCTGTTTCTCATCATAGCACAACAATAAAATGTAATTAAAAAAAAGGAATACATTCATAAAAACATTTTATTTTTCATAATCAGTATCAAAGTGTAATGATCTAATAGAGCATACAGTTTAATAGTTTCTGTTAGCTATTTTGTTTTCATAAAGAAGAATTTTCATTCCTGATTTTAATCTATTGTTAGATCCATTAGTTGATAGCATTTGTTAAATAAGCAAAAGAAAAAAGGCATTGGGCAAAATTTGAGATTCACACTCCTGGTCTAGGAAAGTTTAGCAGGTTTCTACAGCATTTTGGGAAAAAATGTTTATGATGTTTTATAGGTCATAGTGTTCATAGAGAGAGAAAGGTCATTTTTGTCTCCTATACATGTGATTTATATGCAACTTTATTTCTTTATTATTACTATTATTCTTATTCTTTTTTTTAAATTAGGAAACAAAACACGTAAAAATATCTCAGATTTTCAAGCTTTGGGCTACTAATTTGAAAGTTGAGTTAAAACCGAAGCACAATACAGCAAAGGTAAATGACGATTAATAAATATACTGTATTATATTAATTAATATACAGTGTATATACAGTATATACTGTATGTGGTGATAAGGAAGTCTTGCCCGTGTGTTTTAACAGGGAGGCTTCATACATCAAACTGTGCAGTTGGGGTTTCGGATATCATACTTTTTTATAACATGCAAATTTGACCACTACCGAAATATGGAAAAGATGTCATAAAAATGTAGAACTCTCAAAACAACCAGGAAAACATGTGCTCATGTGTATCTGTGCTATTTCTTTGTCTATGTGACCCATTTCTTTTTGCTCAGTTTTGTTTGTATAGTTGGTTAAAAATATTAATAATAAAAAAAATCAGTTCATCATATTGCCTAGGTTTTGCTGGAAAAAAAAAAAAGGATACAATACTCTATACTGCAAATCCGGAGCTCTATATATTGGGCGTTTCTTAAAAGACAACAAAACAAAAAACTGACTAAAATGCTCTAAGCTCTAATGCTCTAAGGCTACACACTAAAACTGCTGAACATAATCCTGTTCCAGTTCTAAGTAAGGAAATTCTTTACCTCCAATCCAGGGGCTTCAGAATGAGCAGTGAATCTTTTTCAGTAGTAGTAACGATTCTTTTAGAATTTTATAGAATTATGTTAAAAATACTTATATTAAACATAACGACTGAAATTAAATAAATTCGGAGCTGCACTTTCTTTTTCAGTTCAAATACAAACTTTTGTTCACTTGTGTATATGCACATTAGAAACAGTTAGAAATGTTTCAGGATTGGAGATGGTGTAAGTGTAGTAACGGCCTCTTAAAACTCTTCCTCAATGGAGTATCTGCTCGATGCACATTTAACATGGATTAACATCTCCCACTAAAAATCTCTCTTCTCACGCATGCTCTCCTTTATCTCTTTTTCTCTCTCAGTCAATCTCTCCTTGTCTCATCTATACAGTATGTACAACACAATGATCAATTTTTATGAAATCAGCTTTTGCCACGCTTTCGTCTTTGTGCATTAAGATATCAGATGGAGGAGTTTCATTGGAAGATTTTCCTCTATCAGGAACCGGAGATGCGAGAACATATGAGTTTTTGGATGCACTTATATGGAATCGTATTAATGTGACTGATTGTAGTTGTGTGTGTGTGTGCATGTGTGTGTGTGTGTGTGTGTGTGTGTGTGGGTGTGTGTGTGGTTGTTCACAGAACCGTCTATAGCCAGAGGAATTGAACCTGAAGTTGTCACATATATTTTATATAATATGACTTATTATAAATATAATATAATATATAAAATGACTTGCATGTTAATCCTTATCATGAACATGTGACCCTCCATGATGTCCAATGGCACACACTTTTAGGTATTCCGTTTTTCACTTTCACAAATGTCAAATTACCCAGAATGCAGTTCGACTACCTGCTAATAGTGGTGTGGGATTTATCCCTCTACCTGAAGGTATTGTTTCTGTGGTGCTTTAGTATTTTAGTGAGTCGAGCTCTCTTGCCTTTAGATATGTAATGTGTACGTTTCAGAGCAGATTCTACTGCTTCAAGTTTAATGCTACAGTAATACCTCTGCCAATACCGCAGATCACTAACTAGCCACGTCTCTGACATATAGTACTGTAGCTGCACTGAATGGGGTTTGCAACAAAGTCTGCACACAAGTCTTTGAGATTCTATGAAAGTCCTTTTTTTTTTTTTTACTGTTAGTGTATTACAGAAATAATAATAATAATAATAATAATAATAATAATAATAATAATAATAGTAAAAATAACAACAACAACAATAATAATAAGCATCACCTAATTACCAAATCACATCACACATCACAAATATTTCAATATTTCTGGTCATTTTTAACTTCAGGAAATAGTTTTAACCCTTAATTGGACAAAGAACCATATTTGGTAACTTAGATGTGTCAGTATCAGTACTTCAAGAGAAACACATTTATACAAAAATGGTATTTTTGGATTTTTTTTTTTTGCACATTTTTGTTTATATAAACATATAATCTCTAACTTTATCTGAGAATTGTAAAATATTTGTGTACACATTTTTGAAAAAAAAAAAACCTAGATGGGCGATGAATCATACTGTATATGGTAACTTCACTTACCTTGATTCGCAACATGATTTTAAACCATGAAAACTTAAAAAAATTAAAAAAAATTTTTTGGAAAAAGTCTTGAAAATTTGAAATGTTGAACCTCCAAGTATTTTAATGAGTTTGAAAGGTTTAATCCAGCGTTCAGCTAGCCTAGCTGTTTTTTCCCTAACTAGCCAGGAAATTTACTTATGGGAACCAAATGGTGCCCAAAACACGTTATTAAAGACAAGAGGTGCACAAAATGAAACTTTTTTCATACACACTAATCAGCATACATTTCAAGAGACTTGTCTTAAGAATATAAAAATTTTAGTTCCAAAAATGTTGTAATTTTTCTTTCATCACATCATGAAAAATGTCTACAGACGTTACAGCTGACATTACTGAACATAGTTTTATTTCACATGAATAAAGTCATATAATAAACTAACTAAGATCGCTAATCATACTTAGAACGATCTTAAATGCTTGTATTTAATTTAGATAAATTCGTACATATTGTGTTAAAATTTACAAAATCCCGTCACCAAACGCACGCATGCACGCACACACGCACACACACACCAAACCCTGCCAGGCGAGTGTGTCTTGTTTGACTTGCAGTAGCCGTACGGATCCACTTTCCTCCTCTGTGCTTTAGGAGAAAGCTTCGGCACTGCAAAGCCAGTAATTAGTGGTGTTTTTTTCTTACACTCTCCCTGTGAACGTTTGAGTTTATTTTGACAGAGTAAATTGTCTTAAATTGTCGCAATAATCCCTCGGCGTAAAAAGCATCAAAAGACGGTTCTTTATTGAAGTCAGCGTCTCCTACTCACTAATTGCTTGAATGCGTTTCTCAATTTCAATTTGCACGACCCACGAACGCGACGTCTGTAATTTTTGTTTTCAGCGTAGCTCTTCCTCGCTCATCCACCAGCCCCTCATAATCAAAAGATAAATTATAGAGTTACACATTCTTCTGAGTCACATTTCCCCTCAGTGTAAGGGCTGAATCTCGTATGCTGGTGCACTCTTCAGGTGTGAAATAATCATTTCTATACCTTAGGTTTGAAGTTGAAGACTGTACCTTCATTTAAGGGCAGGACTTGACTTAAAAAAATAAAAATTTTGGCCATTGTTCAGTTTCTGCTAAATATCAAGAGTTTGTACAAAATAATTCATATTGAAGTAAACCTTCTAAATAAGTTTAAATATTATTATTATTATTATTATTATTAAGTTTTAAAATGGATAAACAAACAAAAATAAATAAATACTGTATAGAACATGATCTTTTAGCTACTGTATAATAGAATTATCTCATAGTGTAATAACTTCCAAACTTTAAAACTTCAGTATTACACAATCCACAGAAATATTTCTACAAAAAAAATTAATCAAATTCTAAAATGTTCTGATGTAAAGCGTCAAACTGAATAATAAAAGATGTACTCTGTTTTTTGAAAAGTAATATATCTATTCTAAAAGCTATATAATTTGTTATATCATTGAATTAAAATGATCAATTTTAATTATCAATAGCCCGTTATTGTGTAGGTTCCACTCATGCCACCTGGGCAGCTCTAGCTCCTGGTTCTTGACTCCACAAGATCTCTGGAAGTGTGCTGTGGTGTCTGGCACCAGAATGTAAGAAGCGGATACTTGGCATGCTGTGGTTCCCATGAGTGCTCTATTGGATTGGGATCTGGGGAGTTTGGAGGCCAGATTGGCAGCCTTGGTGTCCAGTGGGCTGTGGTGCACTGGGGGTACTAGTGCCTTTCTATTTTGCCCAGCATTAGCTTTTTTTTTCAGGAATCTGTGCTACATTGGCTGTTCTGTGGGATTGGACAGGACAGCCGGGCCTTTGGTCTCTACAGGCATAGATGAGTCATGGGTGCTCATGCTACTGGTATATTATTGATACTCAATGTTAATATGTTAATGCTATGGTGGATCAGTGCATAACAAAATTCTATCGTATTCTATTATCTTTGAATCAACAATCACAGAGATCAATTAATCATGCCTTTAACAATGGACATTGTTACAAAGCAGCTTTTCAGAAGTATAAAATTCAAATCCAAACTTTAAAAAAAAAGTTATTTGCTTTAAATATTCATAAATCTTTCCTTAATGAACTCTTTTTTATTTTATTGAACAATGACATCATATTCTTTGACCAATTACATCAAGTTATATTTTCTTGTACTTAAAATAAAGTCCTAAAAAACAAAGCTATCTATTTGTTTTAAAAAATGTCAAATATTTGTATTTTATTGTTCTAATGAACATGGACAAACTTGTACTGTAGTTCATTGACATTATCTTGTAATATTGTGAACAAAAGTTCTTATATTCTATTACATTATAATGAATGACAAAGTTCTAACTTGTTTTTTACAGTAAAAACAATATTAGATCAATGTTCAAGTGTAATGTATTTTACTTTACACACTTTATTTCTATTCCATTCTTTTCTAAAGAACAATAACAATGTTAAAGTGTACTATATTTTATTACATTTTAAAATAGTTCTAATCTCTGTTTTGTATTCGATTGCAGTGAACAACAAAGTTCTATTGTATTTTATTGTATTCTACTATATTCTAGTTTCTTTGAACTATAAAACATTACATAGTCTTTTAGTATGTTCTAATGTACAATAAAGTTCTATTGTATTTATTATGAATTGCATTGTGTTCTAACAAAGTTATTTTGTATTGTCATGTTTTCTGTTATAATGGGCAATTACAACTTTACAATCTTCTATTCTATAACTTACTATGTATCCTATTAAATTTTAATAAAATAAATATTGTTATAATCAAAAATAACAAATTTCTATTGTATTCTATTATATTGTAATAACCAACAACAAGCTATATTGTGCTGTATTCTATTATGTTCTTATAAGAAATGTGTACAGTATCTATAACAGTAACAAAGCGTTGATCTATTTTTTTTTTTAAACAATTGTACTCTAATAACCAATAATAAAATAAAGGTTCTACTGTATATAAATCATAACATTCTTATCAATTTTATTCCTTTGGGCAAAAACAATGATGTATTGCATTCTGTTATGAACATTAACTACTTTACAATCAATCTGTTCCATCTTCTGTTCTAATTAACAATAACATTTTTACTTTTATTCTTTTGTTCTAATAATTGAATACTGTACTGTATATTACATGAATCCCAACAGGAAGATATTTAATTTTTTTCCCAATGAACAATAAAAAAACATGATATATTCAACAATGAAAGTTTTTATTCTATTTTGTCCTAAGGACTTTGTATTCTATTTTAAGTGTAATGCACTCTGTACTTCTCTCTATATACAGTAAACTATATATAATGTCTCTCTCTCTCTCTCTCTCTCTCTCTCTCTCACACACACACGCACACACACACACACACACACACACACAAAGAAAAAAAATTCTATGTGGTATATTTTTGTAAAAACATAAAGAACACATACTTTGGTAAAAAACATAAAGTGTCACATTTCCTATATACGTATATGTTAACTGAACTGATCTCCTGGAAAATTTGTAACACTTTAATCAAACAAGATTGATGAGAGAGAAAGGAACAAAATAAAGCTCAATCTTAACCAAAATATCTTACACTTGGAGCTGTGAGGTTTACGGAAATGTTAGGCATTATGTTAAATATATCATTATGCAATAAAGTCTTATGTTGAATCAGTTTTAAATCACTGCACTTTATAATTTTTGTGGATCTTTTGTGATTCTTTAGCCTTTGATTTTTGCCTCTTAAGTAACATTTTTTGTTGCTATAGCAAAAAGAAAAAAAAAATCCCTCTCAGTTAAATACAAAGTTAATATTTCTGAATTGGTGTTTTTTCCCCCTTCTAATATTGCAACTTAGACACTGTTGTAAATGAAGCTATAAAGTTCAACGCAGGAAGTGTAGTGATGGAGCAGCAAATGTGTACAGCAGCCATCTAAGTCGAACGCTTCATTTATTTGAAGTATCAAACCATAAATGTGTGCTTGTGGGTGTCTGCGGGCTTGCGAGCTGTTTTTTTTTCTTTTTTTTCTTTTTTAATGTTCGATGCTATTGTGCAATGATTCTAAAATGACAGCAGATGGTGCTGTGTAATCCCAGCCTCAAGTAACACAACGGAACATACAAACACACTAATGACACACAGCACATCCGAATACAGACTCAGAGACCTAGTTTTATAAAATAAATAAATCAAGGAAAAGCTCAACCAGCTGGTTCAAAGGGGTGAGTTAGTAGAGAATAAATATTAGTATGATGTGACGAATTGATGAAACTAAATTTAAGGTTAGATAGAAATAAGTCAGTGATACTGCAATCAGACAAGTTTGACTAAAAGTAAAAATGTATGGTTTCTGAAACAGCAGAAATGTCTTGACTTCACAATGATCAAAATGCTCAAATTATAAATTATTGATTAATTTTAATAAAACAGCATGTGCAATTACATTGTCTTTCCTACAGAAACAGCTTATGGACTTACAGTATGTATAATAAATGTGATACTCAACATATACAGATTTAAATAATGTGTGATTTCTGTGGGGAGATATTTATTTTTGGAAGGAGTATCCAGTCTGAGCATGTTTATGAATTAGATGTAAATTGTGGTTTCTCAGTAAAATGTTCATGAAAATCTTTTTTTTTTTGGTCTTAAAGTTTCCCTTATATGTTCTCCAGCATTCAAAGCAACTAAATAAAAATGAAATTTAAATACAGTGCAGTTTTTTTTGTTTAATAAATGAACAGTTTCACAGCAAAATGAGATAAAAGCCATTTTTAGACTTTAAGTCATTCTGTTTCCCCCCCTTGGCGCACAAGGATTTTTGAGACAAAACTTTATCTGAAAACTATATATACATCCTACTTTTAGAATAATGCTTTTTTTTTCAGTTCGAATTTACACATTTAGGCAAACCACTACTACGTATAATGTAGCAAAATATGATGCATCCTGAAAAGTCGATCACATTGTTTCTTTCTGTCAGTGAAGCCAAACTATCCAAAAATTGGTCAAAATTTAATCAGTCTTACGACCCAAATGAAGCAAGAACAAACTATTTTCTGAGTTAACTTATTGCTTCATTAGATTAAAAAAAAATTATTATTTTTTTTTTTTACAAAAAAATAAAAAATATATTTCATTTTGCTGTCAAACTGAAAAATTGAAATTGAAATTGTTCAAAACAGAAATGGCTTTCTTGCAACTTCAAACCTTTTCTATTAGTTTCAGGGGTAGTTACTAAATAATTCAAAGTAGTTAATAAATAATAATATACTATAAAATGAATATCTGAATGATAAACTGGGACTTCAGGGTTAATTTAAGGGCTGAGTGACAGATCTCAAAATTGTGTGTGGGATTAGTCTGGCAATTTGCATTCAACTTACGGGGGATGGTTTAGCCAAGAAAAGGTCATGTTGTTTTTTCCTTTTAAGCGAGACTACTTCATTATATAAACTGATACACAAATTGCAGGCAAAGCGGTTTCACTTTACCTTCCTGATCTCGTTTTTATTCATATTTATTTAATAATCATTCTTAAATAGTCAGTGGGAACGAGCAAGAGGGCGGAAAGGGGCCAAAAAAGCGGCCAAGTCAGGCGTTTCGGTGAAGGCTTGATAAATATGGCGGAATCTCAATGAGCTGGTGGAGGGGAATGCAGATATTAAAAATTTGGTCAAGAATCTAATTAGCCGGCGGTAATTAAACAGTCTGGCTTCGGGTCATTAATCTCTCGTGCGGACCTTTGATGTTTTGCATACTGTCCTACGGTCATTAATAAAATTCACAAGGCTTTTTCATTCTGCTGTTTTATCGAGCCCGTTTTTTTTCTTCTTTTTTTGTAAGAGTACAGAGCAAGTGTCAGCACATCACCAGAGCTGTCCTTACTTCATTTAGCTTCTCTGCATATTACAACTAAACTCATTCACTCCCCCTCTCACGATTACACCGCACCAAATTAAAGCTACTACATGCGCTGCTCATTTAGGGTGTAAAACATCTGGGTGAGTGTGTGCATGTGTGTCTGGGTCTGTTACAGGGTTCGAGAAAAGGCAAGAAGACGAAAACAAGAGGTTTTTTTTGGGCCATTGTGATGCAGTAATTAAATTTTACAATCTGTCCATCGCAGTTCAGTCATGCTGCAAATATGAGATGTGTGCATGTGTGTGTGTATAAGCGAGACTGAGTGAGGGAGACAGGGAATTTTTGGACATTCAGGTCATTTATTACCATTTTTTAGTTCTGTAATGTTACCAATCCCTTGCATATTTTAGCGCTGTAATAATACTGATTGCTGTATTTGTTTGTTTGTGTGTGTGTGTGTGTGAGACATGGGGGAAGTGTTGTTGAGTTGAATAGTAATAAGTCAGTTCCAGATAGTCTCACAGGTCCACAGTGGATATTATTATTTTTAATGTGAATATTAAAAATGTCCAACTCGAGTTATTATATCCGCCATTGGATCTTATAATTCGTCACTGTTTATTTAGGTCCAATTCTTGACGATTTTTTTTTGTTTTGTTTAGGATTTTTCCAGATTTGCTGTAACTGTCACCCGGCGAGGGCGAAGGCTACCACATGCTTCCTCTGAGCCACATGACACCACCAACTGCATCTTTTCAAATTGCCCGCTCACGCCCAGTTGGGAGTGGCGCAACTACGGCTGCTGTGTCAGAGATTGTGGTTGGTTGTAGAGCCGTGATTGATATGAAAACTCTAAGTGCCTCCCATCCATTCATGAGAGCTCGACCAAGCACCTCTCTCTAGACTCTCGACTGCAAGTGGCTACAGCACCACCTGGGATTCTAAATCGTGATCTCTGGATGATAGGAAGAGCACTTTACCATTGCGCCAATCAGGGGCCTGGTCACTGTGTTTATTCATTTATTGTACAGTTTGCCAAAGAACTCAGGTACAGCGTTGTGGAAAGGTGGTATTAAATAAGTGTTTACAGTATGTGGAACTGTAAGTACCTATTTATAGTAAGTGTGTAGGAGCTGGTGTTAAGTTGGTAAGTATGGGGTAAGTGTCAGAGATAAGATGAGATGAGGATGCAAATGTAGAATCCTATTTAACATTGTGAATAACAAAAAGAAAAAGTAGTAGAAACCAGTGTAAATTAAGAAATAAGCCTGCAACTAAAGTTAAATGCTAATATGATTGACACAACAGCTCAGTAAGCAAAATACTATAAGACCCACAAAACTAGAAACCAAATTAAGAACAGGTAATGTAATAACAAATCAAGTAATTAGATACTGTAGATAGCTAGATAGATACCGAAGGAAATTTCAAACATAACCGAACAATGACTGCTTGGGTACATCCATCCATCTAGGAGCCTCTGTAGTTCAGCTAGGTCTGTACTCATGGTCTGCCTCATGGTCAACTCATGGTCTGTAGACCATGGCGACTTTTATTTATTCCTAACTGTGGCAGGACCTCCATTCACACATCCATTCACAACTGCCAACATTCACATGCATGGGCAATTTGGAAACGCCAATTATCCTAATTTGCATGTCTTTGGACTGTGGGTTGAAACCGAGAGGAAACCCAGAGGAAACCCACCGAGCGCAGGGAGAACATACAAACTCCATGCACACAGACCCCGAGGAGGGAATTGAACCTGGACCCTGGAGGTGCAAGCGACAGTGCTAACCATTAAGCCACCGTGCCACTCAAAATAGAATAGTGCAGGAGAAGTAAGTCTTGCTTTTGGTTTTTACCAAGTTTCAATATGGTGCTTGATGGATTTTGCAAATGCACTTGACAATACTGTTCTTGCAAAGAACTGTTCCAGAACAGCAGACCATCATATCTTAAAATAACCACTGACTGATGTTGTTAATTAATTACCTAATTCCATATGTTTTAATTCATAGTTTAAAAAAAAAAAAAAAACCTTGTACGTATTGTACTACTGTAGAAAATAAATCATTGAACAAAAATCATTGCATTAGAAGTTTTCTCCAAAGTTTTGACTGGTACTTTGTTGGTAAGAAGGAGTAGGTAGCTGTATTCAGTTAGTAAGTGTTAAGTTAATGGATGGAGTTAGTCGGTAAGTATGGGTGAGTAGCCGTAGTTAGTCGGTAAGTATGGGGTAAAAGGCTGTATTTCATTGGTACTGTAGTAAGTAGTGGGTATTTAGTCCTGAGCAGGTTGTTGGTAATTAACAGGTAAAACAATTTGTAACTTGCAAGTGTGTGTAAGTAGCTGGTATTGAGTTGAAACCTTAAATACGTAGTAAATGTGTAGAAATATGGTAATTTGCTGGTATTTTTATCTTAGTATTCCTACACCAACTTGCATAATAAATGCGAGCCACTAACTTAGCCCCATACAGTACTTACTGTACCAATAAGTACCAGATAGTAGTTACTATCTGCATAGTACACTGGAAAGTGTTACTGTAAGTAACAAATCTTAGTTCAACAAAACCCATTTTGTTGTTGACAAATGTCAGACATTTGGACATTTGTATATCTGAATTACTGTTTGTTTGTTTTTTTGTTAGTTTTTTTAATCACTAATACATTTTCTTCATATCACATGTTTCTCAGACATGGAAAAGCACAAACTGCTTCATTCTAAAGACTGTAACTAAAGATAATTTTATATAAACATTTACGCAAAAACATCAACAAAAAAAGTATCTTTGATTCTATGTTCTTGTGTCTTTGATACTGGACCATCCACTATACAAGTCCCTGTTACTATAAAAACTGTAACATTATAACCAGAGCATTAATATGAACCTTTGATTTGGCATGCCTTGTAGCTATGAGGAATATTTACATAATAATTGCCTTATAATAGTATGTCATAATATTTATACTGGATTTAATATTTATACTTTTTTTTTTTTGAACAGAAGTGGTAGTATTATTTGAAACACGCTGCTATGAAGTGGGTTCAAATAACATTTGAGCTTTTCTCTGTGACATTGCCACCTAAAGAGCTTTCGACTGCTTTAAACCAGCACATACAGTGAGCAGGGCCCAGGAGAGATAAGAGCGTGCTTGTAAAACATAATTATATTTATGTTCAAGCAATTTAGTTGTGTGAATGGAGCAGTTTTAGGTGTGTGAATCAGCAGTAGAAGCGGCAGCGGCGGCAGCACAATAACACACCCTGAGAAAAGAAAAAGCCCGGCGTAAAGCAAATTAGAGAAGATACACTGAGTCTTTCCTGCTTTAAAGCGTGTATGAGGGCCAGAGTGTTAACCTCACTGACTTGAGTACTTGCTTTAAGCGCAGGTGTGTCATGGTTCATTTGCACTCATTTACACTAGCTAGTCAAAATTTTCACACACTTCCATGGCATATATTGTAATTTAAATAACAATGCCACAAAATGCCAAAAACCACAAATCGACAGCATGACAAAGTCATGAAATCAGATTGAAATCATTGAAAATGATTTGTTCTGAGACAAATCAGAACGATATCCTATAAATACAAACCAATGCATATCATGTATATCAAATTGTATGTGTGTTGTATGAAAGGAGAGAAGGTTAGCGCTGCCCTTGACAAGGACGGAAGAGGACCTGATGGCTTGCAACACATACTGTATAAGTTTATGGCACAGCCACCTACCGCATCTCTAGCCAAGTGGATAGCACTGTGGCCCTTGCCTTTACTGGGTCGAGGGTTCGATTCCCACCTTTGAAGTTTGCATGTTCTCCCTGCGCTTAGTGGGATCCCTCCACAGTCCTAGACATGGGCAGTGGTGGCTCAGTGTGTTAAGGTTCTGAGTTACTGATCAGACGGTTGGCGGTTCGAGACCCAGCTCAGACGGGTTGCCGTTGTTGGCCCCCCCAGAACAACGGCATTAACCCTGCCTGTGCCGGGTGCGCTGTATAGTGGCTGACCCTGCTCTTTGACTCCAGCCTACAAACAACAACAAAAAAAGTGTGATGTATGAAGAATAAAGAATTTCATTGTGCACTAATCTATATGTAATGAATAAAGGTTGAAGTTAACACAACAAAACTTAATGTAACCTGTTTACTACACACACTTACAGTGAGTTATTTAGGGGTATCCTCTTTTATTTTCCAGAGAGTGTCGGTCGTTCAGCTGGCATTAAAACAAATGTCACTTCAGAAGGAGTTTCTAGCTATTCACAAGTCTTCATACAGTAGACATAGTGCCATAGATGGGTGTGTAAGTTTCTGGAAGCACATCAGATGGCCAAAGAAATGTGAAATATAGTTTGCTCTATGTGTCAGTGTGTGTGTGTGTGTGTGTGTATGTGTGTGTAGGCTGAGTTATTGGATTTAGTGTATAACAGGCATAGAGGATATAAAAGAGATCAGATAGTATACGTTGGTGTAAACACACACACACACACACACACACACACACACGGACAGGTTTGTCAGTGTTCCCATGAGAGCTATAAGCTTAACCACTACAAGTCACCCGCTTGGTTTCCTCGCCTTACACCTGCAAACAGCTGTGAAGTGATGCAAACTGCAATTGAAATGGCTGAGCATCCCCATAAGATACTCGACTGTGGGATACAGTAGATACCATGCTAGTCCAATGGTACCTGTACCATGGTATTTTTGACAGTACCATGGTACTTATTTGCTGATATAGTACATGTAGAACACTACAGTACATGATGCTACCACTGTACATACACTATAGTATGGGACATGCTTACAGTATATAGTATACTGTATTATGATACTAAGGAACATGTACCAGGATACTGTCAAAAATATGTTTATATACCATATAGCAACCTCTACAGGGCCATTTTACCTGTTAAGATACTCTCCATAAGATTAATACACAATACTTTAGTGAATATTACAGTACTTATTGGGTATCACAGTGGCTACTAAACTTCAGTGGTTATCTAATATTGTTCTGCCAGCACTATAGCACACCAGTAGTATGTACTAATATATCTAATATGATACAGTATGTACAATCATACCATATTACTGTAGATATCTTCTGAACTTTGGTAGCCACTGTGATACCCAATAAGTACCATGGTATTCATCAAGGATTCAGAGTACTACACTGAAGTGCCATAGTACCTATCTATAGTGCCTCAATGGTAATGTCTAAAGTACCACAGTAATACTATGGTATATTATGGTACTGTATGTTCTGTAAATTACCATAGAAAACATTTTCTTTCGAGTTAGAATTGAATGGAGTTTTAAAAGCATTCAACCGGATAATGTAAATTTGCTTTTAGTTTAGTCCCTATAAAATGGCATTATACAAGGGTGAGTCAAAAATTATCCGCACTCTGGTTATTTTTTTTCTTGTTGGTCTTGTCTGCGCTTCTCAAGTCTGTTCAAGGCCAGTGTTAAGGATATTGTCTCCCCAGTTACTGCTGTGCAGGTGGGTAGTGCTACTGTACATCAGTTAATGTACGGTACCTGGTGCAGAAGCAACTTAAGGAAGTGCATAAACAGAAGCGTTTGGATATCTGCAAACAAAATTTGACTGATATTCTATAGGGAAGGTGAAAGTTTCTTAAAGAGAATCATTACTGGCGACGAGACACAGATTCATCATTATGAGCCTGAGAATAAACAGCAGATTATGGAATGGAAACATCCTCAATCACCGACCGAGAAAAAGTTCAAAGGTCAACCATCTGCTAGAAAATTCATCAATAGTTACAATTTTCTGGGATTCTCAAGGGCCGGTATTGGAACATTATCAGGAAATAGGTTCAACAATCAACAGTACTCTGTTCTGTTTAGTTCTTGAAAAACGAAAAAAAAACCCAACTTTATAAATCTTTTCAACAACAACAAAAAAAATTAAAATACAATATTTTTGTAATTTCCTTTGTCATGCACAATTTCATCTTAAATATTACAAATGAATTTCAAAGTTCTTTTTTTTCCCCTCCAGATTGCAAAATTATGTTTTATGTTGTTCAAAATGCATAAAGCGGCGCTCACCATTTAAACATCACATAAGCAAACTTGGATATCCATCATAAACAGACTCTGTTGATCTTTATTGCTTTCCCAGTAACCTGTTATCTATCATTCCTTATCCCGGTTATAGCAATGTGATTGGAAGCGTGGTCTGAATCTCCTTACACAACTGCGTAATGGGAAACACCTTCACCATGCTTGCTTTGGTACTTTCCCAAATGTATACATACATACACAGATATGTGTGTTCCTGCTCACTATAATCAAATATTACATAATGACGTCAGAGAGGAGTGATGAAGAACAACGAACCAACCTGGAACAGCGTGTGTATATCTGCTGAGGTCATGTTCATTCTCAGTTTTTGCCCTACTTTTGACACTCAGAGGTGCGTAGGATTAATTCAGTCATATGGTCATATGTATTTTACAAAATCGAAAACTTGAAATAAATGGGCTTTGATGTGGTGCGTTGTGGCGCAGTACTTACACAAGGAGCAGATAAGAATGTTCTCTACTGCCACGGTAACAAAGACAGAGAGAGCGAGATATGTAAAAGACGAGATCAACCGTAGAGCTGTGTCGCTGCCCGGGGCGATAAGTGCAGATGTAGCGAAGATGGCAGTGTGCAGCGTCAAGAGGCAGAGATAATGATAGCTTGTGCATGAGAATACAAGACGGATATCAAAGACAGCTGAGGGGGGAAAAAAAAGGGAAAGAAAGAAAGAATAAAGGAAAAAAGAAAGAAAGTGAGGCTCATAGACCTCTGTCTCAGTATAGTTGACTTGGATCCTTCTGTCAATTTTGATTTGTTCAATAAAGTCAAACTGTTAAAAAACAAATCAGATGTTAGGAAATTGTTACATCAGCTGTCATAATAAAAAATATAAAAAAATTTTAATAGATAAATATTTAAATAACAGATTACAACATGAAAGAATTATTCAAACACATAGTAGAACATAGTAGAATACTGTAGCAGAGGGAATGGCATGAATCACCATAAGGTGCTGTTAAAGCATCTGGGTCACGGCACCACGGGAAAGAAATTTTGCAACTGGACTGGAGTTAGGATTTGATGTCCGGAGACTGGATTGAAGATAGGATTTTCTCTTGTTGGTTTATTAACGAGGTATGATAGGATAAGGCCTAACCATAGGTAGCATAGTAGCATTTTTTTGGGCTCTGCACATACAGCTTACAAAAAAATAGATGCTACAATTTGAAGCTGTTTAAATACAGTGGTACCTTGGCAAATGAATTTTCTCTTTAAGAACTGAAATTTTACAAGGAATTGGTCATATTATGCATTTTGGGCCAAACCGTGACCAAACGAACCAAACGTGCTAAGTTGCATGTACGTCCGGGAACTGTTCAAAACTTGTCTGCGTCAGTGGAAAACCAAGTGAAGCAAGTTTACATATTTTTTTTGTGAGTGTTTTTTGCATTTTGTCCAAGATTTGGTGAAGATATCATGCATCATGGGTCCCAAGAATGTTATCAAGAACGGTAGTAAAAAGAAAAGGGAGCCACCTTCAGTTTTGTTCTTAAAGCAGCCAGTACCAAGAGGAATCATAAATTATGGTTAAGTGAGGTTTAGTGACTATTTATTTCATATTTTACTTAATTTACATGTCTTTTCTAAATGTTTTTATTGTTTTTATATGCAAAAATATAATTATAGTGTTGTAAATTGGTAATATTGGTAATATCTCTGGGTTGCTGGAACGGATTAAATTTGTGTGCTACCACTAAATAGATAAAGGTTTGGACTTTTTTTGCATTTTTATTTGAGGTTGCAATGTGGTGTGCGTGTGTGCGTGTGTGTATGTGTGTGTGTGTGTGTGTGTTGTTTCTGCATGATCGCCCCATTACTTATGTGTTTTATGTTTCAGAGTCACTGAACTCCAGACGTTTTTTTTTTTTTTTTTTTAATTCATTCATCCTTTAACCATCCTCAGTGCCAATATTTCTGCTCCCAAATTCATTAGCATTGGGTAATTAGCATAATATTTTGGCCTTAAACACAAATCTAAACTTATTACGTGTCTAATCCAATCAGGAATGTCAGATGAATCCAATTCTCAGCAGCCATTACATGGATGATTTGACATGTCTGAGAATTGGGACTCGCCGAGGACTCGACTTCAATAATCAGGACACACTTCACACTTTTCTCCAGCCTTAAAAAACTTGCAGTCTGGAAGAAAACACAGACAGAGTAGAGTAGGTAAAGCAGAGTGTACAGTAGATTGTGCTTTTTGCTAGAATGATGCACATTTTTTTTCTACTTTTTACCATAAGTTTGGATATAAACAGTTTTAAGGCTTGTTCACCTTATCTAGAGAGAATTACTACAAATAATCTTGCAACAATTATCTTTATAATATTTGTCAATAGTTACTGGTTAGCACTGTTGCCCCATACCTCCAGGGTTGTGGGTTTGGATTCTCCATTCTTGGTGCACTGAGTAGGCCTGTTCCTGCAGTGCTTGGTGGCTTTCCTCCAGTTATTCTGGTTTCCTCCCATTGTTCAAAGACATGTGGAATTCACAAATAGTCTGTAGTGTATAACTGGGCGTGTGAGCGTACACACTTGTGCCCTGAGTGCTTGTGCTTGTGCACCCATCCTGGTGTACCCTGAGGTCCAGACCGAGACCCCTGCGACCCTACATAGTACAAGTGGTATAGATAATAGATTGTGGTCAATATCACTAGGCAGTATTTCTTCCTTATAGTGGTTGCATGATGGCATAGTGTTTAGTACTGTGGCCTCGTACTTTTAGGGTCGGGGGTTCGATTGCCACCTGTGGTTGGTGGGTTTCCTCCAGGTACTGCAGTCTCCTTCTACAGTCCAAAGACATGCAGATTAGGCTAACTGGCATTTCCAAATCCCCCAAAGTGTGTGTATATTAGTCTCTGTGAGCTCATGCCCTGAATTCAGGATGTGTCCCACCTTGTGTCCCAAGACCCCCTGGTATAGGCCATACAGGATATAGAGAAAGAGTGAGTGAGTGTGATTTCATCTCAGAACCAGGACCCCAAGTTCAATACTGATCTCTGGCTCTGGTCTGTTTGGTGTTTTCCTTGTTCTCCTTATGTCTGTTGGATCCCCATCAGGTTGTCCTGTTTTCCTTCATCAAAAACTCCCCAAAGCTGGCTAAAACTCCTGTCTCCGCCTCCAGGGTGCATTCCCACAATACACACAGTGTTCCTGAGACCCAGCTTGACCCTGACCAGGATAAAGATGTTAATAAAGTTGCCTGTTGAAGCGTCTTCTCAATCCTGAGCTGTTAACTTTCCAAACTTTTTTTTGTTTTTACTGTCGCAAGCTGAACAAGACTACAGAATCAACAAGAGGGATTTGCTTGGTGTCCCTCTAGATGATGTCTTGTATATTTTTACGCCACAGTTGATGAACATGAGTGGCAGTCCCATTTCAGCATCTGTGTTAATGCACCCGAACTTGAACGACTGACGAGTGCACTGGGATTGTGCGAATTTGCCCGCTGTGCTGTTTAATCTCTTCTCCTAACGCTTTACAGCGAGTACGGTGCGTTAGAACTCGTTTTTTCCCCACTGCTTTGCGAAAGCCAGGGCCCTGCGAGTACAAAATGTGAGGCCTCTCGTCTGCTTGTTCCCCCAAAAAGCCTTTCAATTACGGCGCTCTCTCGACATTGTGTAAATATTTTGTGAGACAATTGGTTACAGCCAGACGGCAGATGCCTGGAGTCAAGACCTTTTAATTTGATCCAACACACTTTATTAAGAGAGGAGACGTTGGGCACGTAAACACACATGCGCGCACACACAAAGGCACACGCAAAGGCGACTATAGGCTCTCACGAGGTCTTCGTGCGGTTCACATTGAGGCCTTGTAGTTTGTGAAAAAAAATTTTTTTTCTGTTTGCCTCAATTATTTCAGCATGAGGAGAAGATCAGAGCATCTCTTTCATTTCAAAGAGTCTTCTGTTCCAGAAATGACAGTTTTTTTTTTTTTTTTTTGAGTAAACATATGCAGAGGAGCCGTCTCCTGTCTCTTTCTTTACTCTCCTGTCTCTCTGCATGTCCTTTGAAAAGCGACAGTCCCCCCTGGCTTGTGTATGGAATGAAGGCTGTATTTGACAAACCAAGGTGGTCCCTGATTTTCTAGCATTCTTTGCCTTTTTCTTTCTCTCATTCTTCATCTTCGGTTCGTTCTGGTTCTGCGCTGTCAGTTAGGTTTTGAAGTGAAGTGCGTGTGATGGTCAGGATTAATGGAGTGTCAGGGGACTGTTGTCATCTCTGTCAATAAAGCGGCCAGAGGGAGCGCTACCTTTGTAGCCGCTCTTCTCCCCTGGCTTCGTCTTCTTTCTTTATTCTCTCCTGCACCCATTTGCATTCCTCCATGCTTCAGCATGGAAAGACATCTGACAAGCTCTCCTTGATTCTCTTCGTGTCACACTCCTCGCATGTCTCCGTGGATCTTCTGATTGTCAAACACATGGTTGAAAAGCTCAGGTCGTTCGTGTGACTGGATTGAATTTAACAAGGGCCTTTGATGTAATTAAGCTCCCTGAGGCTAAGCTTGATGCAGGATCTACTTATATCTCAGTATATAGGTTAAAAAAAAAAAAAAAAGACACGCGCAGGTTAGATGACACCGCCACTGTTGCAGAAAAACAAGACACATGTAATCTCTCGCTGACTCTACTTGAAATGTACAAAGGGCGTTCAAGTCAAACCGGGATTTGTGATTGCCATTTACAGAAGACTTTAAGCACAGTACGGTGATGAGACTCTTAGTCGCCAGTACAAAGAAGGCCAGATGTCCATGAACGACGATTCCTGTCTTGGTGCCCCGGAGCACACTGCAGTTGTACCCGTGCACTTTCAGCAGATGGAACACCTTTCACTCTATAAAAAAAAACAAAAAACGCCGGATATCATGTCACCAACTTGCAGAAGAGACACATGTGTTTGTGGGAACTGTACACACAATCAGTCACCAACACCACTTGGATGTTACAGAAACTTATTGCCACATCCTGAACCTTGCTCCAAGCCATTTCCACATGTTACGGGCATTAAAAGAGTTCCTGGGAGGCCGGTGTTTCAGACATGAAGCAGGCAGTCCGATGATCGTTTCTACCTTGATGGTCTCCAAGCATCTGCTTAGTGTAGCAGGGGATTATATAAAGAAATAAAGGGAGTTCTTTTACTCTCGTAACTGTGTTTTGCTATTCTGCACAGTCAAAAGTCCTGGTTTTGCTTGAACGCCTCTCGTATTTAAATAAAACAATAAGTGGTATTTACGACCCATTTGTGCAAGCTCGGATGTGGCTTCATTGCCTCCCTATTAAACTGTCTCTGCGTTTTAGCTCTTAGCGAAGGTGACAGTCTGCAGGCTGCTGCTGTGGCATTAATAGCTCAACGACGACCTGTTAATAGAAGTAAAATATAACACTTTTTCTGAAACCTCGCTGTCAGATTAGGTCTGACATCTTCAACCTGCCTGCATTAAGATGACACTTGGAACAAATGGTGTTTTAGAGGGAGTTAAAAAATAAAATAAAATGAAAAACACATATTGAGGTTTTTAGCTTAGTGTAGGGTGAGCTGGGGAAAAAAACCTGCTGGAATGAACTAGTGAGAGGGAATCTACATTTCTACAGTACATGAATCAGCTGATCTTGCAGAAATTGATAGGAATTTTACCAAGCAAAAGGCATTTTCATGCTCAACCTGAATACATGCATTGATTTTTGTTTTTTTGAAGTCAAGAAGGCATGCATATTTTTTGCGACAGTCTCAGTGCAAGCACTTGCTCCTCAAAGGTGAGTTGATTACAGTGCTCCAATTCTACTGTAACAGTACATCAATAAGGTGTTCAGTCTGCTCATAGCATGCAAACCATTCCCCTCCTGTTGTAAATGGAAGAAGTTTCTATTGTCAGCACTTTGTAACAGTCAGGGGAAAACCAAGACCTTTTTAGATCTGTCTTTTCGGGTCAAAGTGTTTTAGTGTCTTGGTACTGTAACAAGCTCGATTATTTTTGTCATCTTCACATTCCATCCATCCATCCATCCATCCATCCATCCATCCATCCATCCATCTATCCATCCATCCATCTATCCATCCATCTAGGAACCCCTGTATTCCAACAAGGGGCAATTGGAGGCCAATAGTGACCATTGCATTTATTATTTTTATGATCTGAAATTTGTTTAACCTCCTTTAGCTTTGATTACTATGCACCATGTGGTGTCTAATTCCAGTGTGAAAATGATTCCTCATGCTCCCAGAAGCACTCTTTCACAGTTTGAGTCCTGTAGTAAGCCCCATGCCATTAGGGAAGGAAAAACTCCAAACCTGTAGCTGTTGATAACCTGGTCATTCAGTACATTCAGGTCGTCATCTGACTTCATTTTATTGCAACATAACCTTAGGCAACTGAAGCAACCCCAGATCATAACACCGACTCCAGAGGCTTGTACAGTGGACACTATGCACGATGGCTGCATTGCTTCATGTGCTTCCCCTCTTACCCTGACACGCCCATCGCTCTGGAATAGGGATTAATCTGGACTCTTTATACCTCATGACATTTTTCCATTGCTCCAAGGTGAAATCTTCATGCTCCCTATCAAACTCAAGCCTTTTCTCCTGTGCTCACACAGCTGACATTGTGTGTGTAGAAATGTTCTTACTTTCAATATTAATCACAGCTCTGATTTCTACTGTCCTTTGTTGTTCATTTTCGATTTTTGTTAATTTCACCGAACATTTAAGTGCTTTCTGGTCAAGGTCATTCAGGATTTTTTGAGCACATTTCTTCCCAAAGTTAACGGGTCAGTACAATTCTCGCAGGGTTTACTAATGGATCGGACAGTTCTTAATCCTATTTCAGGAATTTTTATGTTTTCTTTGCATGACTCAGGGTAATAATTTGACCCATCTGAAATGGTGACCTTTGTCTTTTGGCAGAGCAGTGTAGCTGTTTGTGTAGCTGTTGTAATTTAATTGATAACAGGATCCAACTTGTTTCATGGATGCTCCACTTAGGGATTAATGGAACAATGTGTTGCATTTTAACAGTAAAAATGATTGTTAGAATCGACAGATTGCTATGATATCATATCGAAGGAAATAAAACACATCTGGATGTGCTTACACTCTCTCACTCACTCATTCTCTATAGCACTTATCCTGTACAGGGTTGTGGGAGACCAGGAGACTATCCCAGGGGACAGGGGGCATGAGGCAGGGTACAGTACATTCTGGACGGGGTGCAAATTCCATCACAGGGCACACAACCACACGCTCACACACTAAAGGGAATTTAGAAATGGAATTAATGGGAATTTGGGAATTGCACCATCGATCCCGGAGGGCCAGGGTGCTAACCACTAAACTATGGTGCCATCTATCTGGATGGGCTGGTAGATGAAAATAATCTACTTTGAGAGGTACCAGTAAGTCTGCTTTATTTCGGGCCACGTCACACCAACCTGGCACTGATCATTCTCACAATAACGCCACCCCTGTAATGTTTTATTCCTTTTTTAAAAATTATTTCTATAGCTAAATTAACAAGTGCATGATAATAAAAAACAAAAACAAACAAACAAGCAAAACATGAATGTACCAAATATACAATGCAGTGTATGCAGAATCTATATGCGCATTATGTTTATTGTACCGAGTGTATTATGTGTCTCGTAAGGTCCCGTGTTGCTCCTCGGTCTCGGCCATATACGACAATAGCCAGTGGAGAAAGGAGTTGCTGAGCGCTCAGTTTACTTAACAATGCCACTATTTATCCTGGTGTGTTTAGGAATAAAAAACAGGAAAAGTGTTAATACTAACAGTTCACTCGTGTGCCGTAATCTTGGCACGGACCCACAGCGAGTGCAATAATGCCATGCGTAAATATTTGCTGCTGCTTGGATTAACAGAATACGGGTTTCTATGGGAAAGAGAAAGCTGTGAGGTGATGTGTGTGTGTGTGTGTGTGTGTGTGTGTGTGCGCGCGCGCATGCTGACACACTTAGTACATCTCCTTTACACTCATTCCTTCCAGCTGTTTTGCATTGTGTTTGAATAAAACAATTAGATTTTATATATACACATTTAAAAAGTTAATGCTCGCCCGTCTCCTTTTATTGTAATAAGATGGTTCATGACATCCATGTGTGACATCTTTTTTTTTTTTTTTTTTCTTTGGCATGCACTCAGCATGACGTTTAAACTTGTATATGTGTGTTAAACAATGATCGGTGCTGTACTGTAAATGAGTGTTCAAACGCACTTTCATAGAAAGGTTTTGTTGGATTTTGGGGTTTCACACAGGGTACATTCAGCATTCATTGTAATCCCTGAATGCATTTTTAAATAGAGCTGGCACATCTGGTCATATTCAGAGCTCAGAATGTATGCGAATATTTGTGCTGGAAAAAAAGTTCCTTTTGAGAGTCAGGTTCCCCTCCTGACTTCAATTTCATTGAAGACACTTTTGGGACGGACTAGAACTGGAGCCTTGTCACCAAACGTCAGCCCCAGACGTTGCTAATGCTCGTGTAGTTTCTTCCTAAAAGGATTGAGGTTATTACTGTATATCCACAAAGCAGGAACAAACCTGTAAAGAGATGCTCAATAAGCACATAGGTGCAATGATAAATTGTGCGTGGTGTTCAAGTAAAACCTACTGACTTTGAATCTGCCTAACATTTTAAAGAAGGTTGTACTCCCATGAACGACGATCCCGGCCGAGGTGACTCGGAGCCCAGTGCAGTCGTTATCATGAACATTCATTGCAAATTTGACGTATTGTATAACTTGTCACATTACAGGAACTCAGCTGCCACATGACCGGTACACTGAAAGCTACAGTACATCCAGATGTTCCTGGGTGGCCAGCATTTCAGATCATGGCTCCGGCGTACTGAGAAAAGTTTCCACCATGATGGTATCTGAGCACTAGTGAAATGTTGGGATAAGTGCCTTAAGTGTAGGAAGGGATTATGTGGAGAAATAAATTTTTTTTTTTTTTTTTTGCTCTCTTAAGTGTTTTCCGTCATTCTGCACAATCAAACATCTCAATTAATTTGAGGTGTTATTTTTATTACAGCAGATATAATGGTGATCAGGTTTAAATTTAGGTCCACCCTCTTTGAAGAGAAAAGAACATGCAGCTATTTTACTTTGTATCGATGAAACACATTTAATACCTTTTAAAACATAAATAATCTCGGTAAGTCCTTTATTTTACAATGTTTACGAATACCTCCAGAAATACCTCCCGATACCCTCGCTGCGAGTTTCACAGCTGTGGAAACCGACACGGCTCTGTGGCACTTCACTCCTCCAGCGACTCAAATTTTTAAATATTGATAAACATCTCCAGATGCAAGGATTCAGCATTAGTGGCTTAATTTAGATTATACTGTACAAAAAAATCAGAGATTTTTTTTTGTTTGTCTTATGGCATAATCACTCACAGGCTGGAATTCTCATCAAAATTATTTTGGTGCTTTTAATCAAAAGAACATAGTGAAAAAAACAGACACAAGAAAAAGTTCCTGTGCATTTTCCCGTTAGCGACTATGGTTCCTAAAATAATGCATTTAGAAAAGATAAGTATCTCGAGCTTAACTGTCCAATAGAGAAGGAATCTAATCCAATTATACAATCTAAACAATTTTTTTTTCTACTGTACATACAATTCTGAAAATTCCACATTACTCAGAAATGTTGGTTAAAGTGATAAAAGAAGAGATAACACTTAGCTATCAAGGTTTTGTTCTGTCTTTAGACAGATTGACTGCTTTTGCCATCACATTTGATAAACCGGCTTAGTTTAATACAGCGTTCTCTTTCAGAAAATACTAAAATGAAATAAATAAATACATTTCTGTGTACAATATGTGTAGGAATAAAAATCACAGTGATAGCTAAAAGGTTTTGGCAGATCATCAAATGTATATACAGTAGTCTCATTATAATGTAACGTTCATTTGAAACTTATTTTAACCATTTTACTTTATTTAATCCTGTCTTTAAGGAAACCTCTGCAAAAAAAATCTAAAGGTTAAGGGCTGCTCCATTCATGGTCCATAGTGTTAAATTGGATGCAGATGCATGTGTTCTGAAGTTGAGCTGGTAATTATGAGGCTTGTATTTGTCCATGTGAGGAGACTGTTGGCTGGGAATTGTGGGAAATGTAGTTTCAGTCCTAAAAGTGACACAGACTACAATCCTACTGTAGCTTACAGTTATATACTTGACCATATCCTTCAGTACGATGTGCAGATTTCTAATTGTAGTGAGAATTTGATCTCATAACATATATTAAATATTTGTTTCACCAACACAATGTGAAAATGTTTCAATGTAGGGGGTAAATAAATGTGGTGGTAAAAACTGCCAGGCTAAAGATACTGCTATCCAAATGCCCATGATGGTCAGGTTTTATAGTCTTTTAAATATAATTTGATTATGTTTTCCATTCAAAATGCTAGAGCTTATTTTCAGATCTATGTGAACAGTTTGACTGCAAAATAAGATATCTCCATTTTGGCGTTTCTTCAAAAGAAGCACAAAAAAAAAGTATTATTAGATGTAAGAAAGTATTTTGTGCATTGTTTTCTTTGGGTCACAAGTGTGTTAAAAAACATGAATGCCAAAATATTATGTCAATATTGTTTTGGTTATATCAGTATGAATTATGCTTATTTTGCAAAACTCCACCTGCTACAGTTTTGTCCCAGTGGATAGAAAAGCCTGCAGTTGTGTTTGTGAAAATGTTAATATGCAGTTCCCTTTCAAAAGCTACACTCGATGCTGCGTGAAAAACGCTATGGGAACGCTCTTCGCAAATCTGGAGGAAGCGTGAGACGGAATCTTCCCTTTCTCTCGCTCTCTCGCCGGATCATGAGCCTTTACCGTCCACTTCTCAAGTACGCTCCGGCGCTTCTTGTGAAGGGGTGGAAGAAACTTTCTCTCTCGCTTCTGCGGAGATGGAAACTATCACTTCAGAGCGCTCCTCTAGCGATGAGCGAGCGTATCAGGAGTTATTAGAGGTGGTAACACGCGCGGTCGAATGCTTACACCTCGATTCACCATAAAAATAAAAAAAATAAATAATAAAAATTATCCTCAAAGATAGTCTCTCCCCTTCTTTGGCGACCTCCATGACGAGTTAACTCATTCATGGAATAAGCCGTATTCATCCTGTGTTTGAACCTATTGACATTGATTTATTCGAATGTCGTTGATGCCAAGCGCGGTTTTATATGATGATGCCCCAGACTGAAGAGACTTGCGGGCTATCTCTCCCCTGGGAGCTCATCCTCCCTGAAAAAGTCCACACTCCCCACCAAGCCGTGTAGACTAACGTAATTGTTGGTGGAAAAAGCTTTTTAGGCAGCAGGTCAGGCTAGTGCTGTTCTGAACACCATGGCTGTTTTTTGCAGGCATACCAGGCTGACCTACTGAGAGAGCTGAGCACTGGCGGGCCTATCGATGACGCAGCATTTGCGGAGCTACGCCGAACCACAGATTTATTTCTCCGTACCACCAAGTAGACGGCCCATGCTATCGAGAGGTCACTAGGTTTTGGGAGGCGAAGCTCTATGAGCAGGCCTTTGTGAGGCTTCTTCCCCGCCGTGCTCAGAGGTCGGGACTGTCGGCCACCCAGTCCTGACCAGGTCCGGTTCTCGCCAGGCGTGAAGCGCAAACGGAGAGTGTGGCGAGCCGAGCACCCTCTCATAGAGATTGGGGCGGGACTCACCGCGCTTCGCAGTCCGCCTCAAGGAGGCCAGACCTGAGGAGTATCATCTCCTCTATAAAGGAGTCCTGAGGCTTATGTGCCCAGGACCATGGGGGTGTCTCCCCCTGGGGAGGGGCGCATAAAAATTCCAATAAGGAATATAGACTTCTTCCAGGCACCCTCAGGAGACCATGGTTCAATCTCCGCCACCACTGGTGTTTCGGGGAGCAGCAGTCTCCAGCAAAATGTTAGGTGTTCAGTTCCTTCCTGCCATGTTTCAGGATTGAAACCCACCCATCTAGCCGAAGTGTCAAAACTTGTGGCCCTTTTAGAGAAGCTGGCAGCAGGGAACCTAGTGCCAGGTATGTCTCTTTAGGTACAAAGCACTGTAAAGATTACAGACTTTGCTGGAAAAGAGGGCCATAGAACATGTTCCCCTGCCAGACAGAGAATCAGGCTATTACATTCAGTATTTCTTGGTTTCCAAGCAAGATGGGGGGTTGCATTTTCACATCTTTGTGGGCTGAATATCAAAATGTTGAAAGCCAAAATGATTTTCTCAAATCCAACCAGAGGATTGGTTTGTGACAATCGACCTGAAGGATGCATATTTTCATATAAAAATATTGCCACAACACAGGAAGTCCCTGAGGTTCGCTTTCGGGGTGAAGCCTACCAGTATCGGGTCCTTCCATTTGGCCTAGCCATGTCACCCCGCACATATATAAAATGTACGGATGGCTCTATGATTCCAGGGCATCCGTATACTGAATTACATAGATGACTGGCCGATTCTGGCTCAGTCTAAGCAGCTAGCGCATTGACATTGAGATGTCATTGTAGCTCACTTCGATTCTTAGGATTGAGACTCAACGCCACTGAAAGCGTTATCTTTCCTGCTCAAGTACGACATATTATGGGTGTCATATGGGATTCGGCCGCAATGCAGGCACAGCTGTCTCCTGCACATGTCGAATCCATTCTCAATACCCTAAAGGAGATCAAGCTAGGCCAGAAAGTAACTT
>JAOVVA010000012.1:5300179-5320591 GCA_028565275.1 Leiocassis micropogon | reverse complement strand
GAGATTTGCAGGCTTGGTCAGCCTCCCCATCTTGCTTAGACTTTGCCCCTGGGCTAGTCAAAGCTATTCTGCATCCTTACCCTTACTATCCTCCGAAGGTTCCATTCTCGACTATGCACCCAGTTGTTCTCGAAGCCTCTGTCCTCCGCCATATACAGCTCCGGAGCAGGAAAGACTTCACTTACTGTGTCCAGTTCGTGCGCTTCAGATTTACAGTACATCCACTGCGCCAGCCAGTGTCGTAAATCAGAGCAGGTTCTTATATGTTATGGGGGCTGCAGCCGAACGGCGGCCGCCACTAGACAAACATTGTTACATTGGGTGAGACATGCTATTGCCCCTGCCTACGAGGCGCATGGTCACACTTCGCCTCTAGGATTCAGGGCTCATTCGACCAGGGGGATTGCCTCATCAATTGCACTAGCAAGAGGTGTCCCCTTGCAGCAAGTGTGTGAAGTGGCAGGTTGGTTCTCTCTGCACACATTTGTCAGATTTTATAGTTTGGAAGTCCATGCTACTCAGCATCCCAAAGTTATGTCTGAGACCTCCTTGGCTATTGTGCGCACACTACGCAACCCTGGGGGTCCAGACACTTGCAGTGCGGCGGCGTTGGTATTCTCGTTCCCATAACGTTTTCACGCAACATCGAATGTAGCTTTTGAAAGGGAACATCTTGGGTTACTTTGCTCTAACCCTGTTCCCTGAAAAAGCGGGAACAAGATGCTGCGCTCCAATGCCGCACTGTATGCGTGACTGGACATCCTTTCAGACAAAAATTGACTTGAGGACGTTTCTAGTTCATGCCTATTTATAACCTCCTGGTGCACCTAATCAAATGACATCACCTGACCGAGGTTATATATGCCAAAATTTTTGGCGTGTTTGACACACATGCTTCAACAACCGGTCGCGTGAAGAGCGTTCCCATAGCGTTTTCACGCAGCATCTCGTTCCCGCTTTTTCAGGGAACAGGGTTAGAGCAAAGTAACCCGAGACGTTTAGTATGAATAATAGCATTGGTTGAGTTTCAATAAATAAATTTTAAAAAAGCGAACAGATTTTTTTGTTGTTTTCCTTTTTTTTTTTAAATTACAGGTTTGTAATCTTTCCATTACCAGATTCTTTTCATTTCAGTTTTGAAAATATTGCCTTATCGTATTGCAGCCACGTGCTGGATAACGTTTGTTCAGGGATCAACCAGCTGCATATATGTCTGTGTTTCCATAAGGTTGTAATATAGTTTGGAAATTCTGATTGGGGAACGGAGTGTGGCGGACGTAACCAGGCATGAAAAACTCAACAGCATCCCACATACACACACACACACAAAACTCGTGTATCTCATATCTCTTGCACACAAAGTGACTGCACATGTGTTATAGTATTATCTCTCTGCTTAATTATACTTTGGTTAATATTGATATGCGTCATGGTTTTCAAATGCAGCAAAACTAGAGCTAATGATAGATCAAAGCTTCAAGAAGATGAATATTTAGGAATTTAATATTTATTAAGTTTCTTAAAAAATAAATAAATAAAAAGGTTTTGTTTACGTATGCTTTGTGCCAAAATTTGGACAATTGTATTTATCTAATTTTGCTGTCAAACTGTCCATATACAGAAATTGTTTCAGCATGTAAAGGGTTTGTCCCAGGCTGCAACATACAGAATATACTAAGTACTTAAAGCTATACTCATGGTAACGAAGTGCAGTTGTGATCGTAAGGATGTTTCTTCAAAATCATCACAATCTCCCTTTCGGATGTAAAATAGAAGATACAAGAACTGTGCAACATGTTAATGTGAATTCGAAAATGATGCCTGATCATGCTCCGTGTCCAATGAACATGACATATGGGTTTGTGTGTGAGTGTGTGTTTGTGTTTGTGTGTAGGGGGGTATCTTATTCAGTCTGATAGCGCCATGGCTGTAGAGAATCTTCTCCTAGCCCATCCGTCTGCTCGACACATCCAGATGTGCTCCTTAATGAAGGCTGTGTGCGCTCGGATAAATCCTGATCTCCAGCTTGCCTTTAACCTGAGGTTTCTCCTGGATAAACACTTCATTACGGCCCATTAACTTACATATGCTCCTCTTCTTCAAAGAGACGTGCCGGGATAGGGCTGAGCAGTAGCGTACAACCCTGACACGTGTATGTTTGTGTGTGTCAGCGTGGTGCAGATGGAAAACTAGGCCACAGTGGTTCTACGCTCAAGAAGGGGAACCTTGCAGTGTGTAAATCAATCCAATTTGTGCTGTTACATCTGGCAGAATAACAAACGAGCAGAGGCATGCTTTTTTGTTCACTGGAGCCGCATTGCTGTAACGGAGTAAAAACATTGTATATTGCGCTAGTGGTTTATTTTTCTTTGAAAGGTAAGGAGTGAAGAAATTCAGGATGTGCAGTTATAGGAAAATTATCAATGTTTTCAACGCCTGTGAACATCTGGAAGTTGATTGATTTCCAATGCCAGCATATTTTATGGTTCTTTTACCATAGGTGCACGTCAGGTCAATCTGATCAGACATGACACCATTGATTAGGAGTCTTTCATTTGTCCATATGACAAGAATTCTGGGAAATGTAGTTTGTTTTCTTTGGAGTTCCACGTAAAAGTCAGGCCAGAATCTAGAATTAAGTGTTTAAGAACTTGCTGACTGTAACAAAGCATGGATTCCTTCAATGAATGCAAAATATTGAAATAAATAGAGATACTAGAGAACAGACTGCACGCTACTTCTCTCCACGTACTTATAAAAGATTTATTCTTTCTGCATTTGGAGCTGGTGCGATATGTTATGCCATGCTCTGATCAAAAATATGACTATGATGTGACTGGGTGGGATTTGTGTCCATCGGAATCTCTGGCTTGTCAAACTGAGCCTTGGTGAGGAAAAAAAAATCCTGCTGTCAGCTATTCTTATATGTAGTATCCTAACTCTCATTGTTATGAAGACTTGTGCTGAGAAAGCCTAAGCCTTCTTGACTTATGAATTTTAAAACATATTTAAGGCACTGAACAGCTTCTACTGCTAGTGACCCTAATCTTTAATAGGTCTGTGAGACAGGTAGGGTGATAAATGGAGACAGAAGAAGATCATGGAGAAGAAAAGAAACTAAAGCCTATCTCTATCGGTTGGCGTTCTTATCATTGTGGGCAAGCACAGAGAGAGAGAGAGAGAGAGAGCGAGAGAGAGAGACGCAGAGCTATCGCTAAAGCATAGATTACTTTACATGTCGGGTGCCAATTGGATTAAAAACGGCAGCATCTGACTGCACCCGCTGTGTTTGGTCAACAGGAAGATGGACTTATTCAAAATGTTATTTATCAATCCTTTTTTGGGGGGGGGAATTAGCTTAGTGCCATCACAGGGCTTAGCTCTTATTTTGTCTCTGCTGCTGATAACCTCATCCCTGGCACTGTTCTGCTTCCAAAACACACCACCTATGCTTTTCTGAGTGTTTACTGGAAAGATTGACCGCAACCAATGGGATAAGCTTTGCTTGCTCTGGATGAGAGAAGAAAAAGCACTGATTTGTGTCAAACAATGGCAAAATGGAGACAAACTGTTCGGTGATTTCGCTGCCAAATGGTTCTAGAGTCTTTGAGATGGGGGAGCAGTTTTACACCAGATGTTCTGCTGGAAGGCTTTTCTTTTAATACAATACAACTTAATTCAACAATTGGCATTAAAAAAAGCTTTAGAGAAATAAATGTAGGCCCCTAGTGAGCAAACCAGACAAGATGGTGTATGACTGGCTCTTCCTGCACAAACTCCAGAACTGGGAAACTTCTGTAACAACAAGAGCAGAACGGCAATATATCCATTGTGGACCACTCACTCACCCTCTATACCGCTCCATCCAGTGTACAAGGTCAAGTGGGTACCCCGTTGGTCCAAACACATCATCCCAAAACTACTATGGCACGGTGGCTTAGTGGTTAGCACTGTTGCCTTGCATCTCCAGGGTCTGGGTTTGATTCCTGCCTGAGTTCTGCATGCATGTATCTTCCGGTTTCTCTCACAGTCTAACATGAACATGTAGATTGGGTTAATTGGGGTTCCCAAATTGCCCATAGTGTGTGAATAAGCATGTGAGTGTTTAAAGGTGTGTGTGCCCTGTGATGGATTATAGCCCCATCCTGACTCATGCCCCAAGTCTCCTGGGATAGGCTCCAGGCCCCCTCGTGTGACCCTGTATACAGGATAAACTTCTATGGACATTTTTGGATCCCTAGAACAGTGTAGGCACTAGATTCCCTGAAGCAGCTCCTCTATACTCCATCATGATAACCAAAGCAATTACCAATCTAGTCCAGTTGCGTTCTGGGGTGGCTTTCCAGAGAAAAATCTCATGGTCCAGGGCGTCAACTTCACCTCCCATTTCATGAAACAATTTTATCAACAATTGAGTATGCCTGGTATCATCATCATCACCTTACAAACCAGCTTTTACAGGGTGCTCACCTTCTGAACTTCTGTATTGATGGTCTGTACAGGGTCCAATTGATTTGCTCAGAAACCAGTGGGAGTGCCCAAAGAAAGCAGAGGTGGGCACTGATGTTTATGTTCTTCAGAAGAGGGATCACTTGGAGACATATAGAAAGGAGGTTTGCTGAAAACTGGAGAAGGTGCAGAAATCCCAGAAGCCTCAGACTGATGAGATAACCTTTTTAACAAAAATTTTGGCTTAGTCAAAAGGTACTTTTACTTTGACCTTTAACATCTATTTTGGCTTGCAAGTCACAATTACAACAGGACAAACTGTCAATTACACTTATTTAATATTTTCATTGAATCCACTTTACATATTAACAATTTGATTAAACTATAAAACTTTCATCTTTCTATGATGCTAGTTAGCTATCGGTGTAACAAATTCACAGCAAGAATAAAAATAAAAGCCACTGCAAAAGTTTCTGCAATATACATGTTGATTTCTTGTAGCTATAAACACACAGTGTAAAAATACAGTAAAAATTAAGAATTTGAATTAGTGTAGCAAGTATCTACAGTATCTATCTAGTAGTAGCTGTCTTTCAGTGTAATATAATAGTCTAAATTACTCTTTTTATTTCCTATTGAGCCTATTTTTTTTTTTTTAAGTTTCTGCACTTACAATCATGTTCAAAAGTTAATTCAATGCAATTCAATTTTATTTATATAGCGCTTTTAACAATGGTCATACAGGGTCCAATTGATTTGTTCAGAGACCAGTGTGTTGGCCTCAGAGTGGCGCAGTGGTAAAGTGCTCGCCCGGGTGATGCTGTAAACTCTTGCAGCTGGAGGTCTAGAGAGAGCAGATTGGCCGAGCTCTCTCAGAGGGGAGGGATGAGAGGTACTTAGTGCTCCCACATTAATCACGGCTCTTGGCCAATCAGGGGCGCCTGTGAGCTCACGCAAGCGGAAGGAGCGGATAGCGCTGTTCTCCGAATGTGTTACGCCGCCCCCAATGGTTGGTGAGCGAGCAGTTCAAAAAGATGCAATCGGCTGGCGTCACGTGGTTCGGAGGAAACACAAGATAGTCTTCGGCCCTCCCGACTGAATGGTAGTAGTAGCCTTATTGTGGGATCCTTAATGTCCTATGGACAGATGAGTGCAAAGTGGAGTTGTATCGCCTTAATGCCCAGTTCCAAGTTTGGCGAAAACCAAACAGCATTTCAGTAGAACCCAACATCTCATACCCACTGTCAAGCATGGCAGGTGAGGGGTGCAGCCCCAGGACCTGGGCACCGTGCACGTCATTGACTGACGAGGTTGTACTTGTATGATGAGGTTGTATGATTTTTATTATGTCATTATAGAATTTAAAGAGGTGTAATAATTTTTACACATGATTGCAGTTCTTTAATTGCTTTTATATCACATAATCTGATGTAGAGAGGGTACATGATAGTTCAATTCAATTCAATTCAATTAAATTTTATTTATATAGCGCTTTTAACAATTGTCATTGTCTCAAAGCAGCTTCACAAAAAATTAAAGAAAATTTTTTTTTTTTTTTTTTTTTTAGAAAAGAAAAGAAAATTTTTGAAAGTGTGTTATTTTTGATAGTCTACAGTAATCCTCCTAAAATCAGTCAAACAACACCAACAAAACAGCCACAGTTTGCACAGGTCTAAACAGGGTCTAGATTAACAAGACTTAAAAAGACAGACTCACACTGACCCCGAAACTTATCCATCATTGTGTTGTTACATGTTTGTGTGTAGAAGATTTTAATTGTTCCTGTACCCCCCTTTGTGGTGAACCAGTGGAGCTGATTGGTCGTTATTGGTCTCAGAGGTCTAATGGGTCTAAATTCATTGCCCTTGTTAGGCCTGTCTGACTGTGAGCAGCTTTCTTATTGCTAGCGCTTACGACCAGCGTCCAAATGGAGATCTATTACAGTACATACACACACACACACACACACACACACACACAGATACACACACGTTCCTACCTCTACTCTCTGATGAGTTTGGTTTTTCAGTTTTTGATGAAACAGTAGGCACGAGCCATCGAGCAACATATGGCATCTTGGGAATTTCTTCCTCTTTGCTGCTTGTAATATGTACTGTAATTGCACGCGGCTCTGTGGGTGTTTGACAGGAGAGGAGAGGTTGAAACAATTCAGGGACAGAAGTTGTGGAGTTGCGTTAAATTAATGAGCCTCTAAGAGCTCACCGCAAATGAAACGTGTAAATACATTGATCTTTTTCACACTTCTTACTGTTTTCCTCCTTTTTTTTCCTGCACTTTTTTCCCCCCTCTTTCTAACCTAATGGCTTCTGTGATTGCTTTTCCTTTTTCTTCGGCACAATAACAGCGGAGGAGAAAACCTGTTCAGGGTGCTGCGTCGCAGCGTCTACGTAAACACCCCGCGCGCTCGTCGGCTCGGCCCGTCTCCCCGGGGCTACGGCAGATTTTTCATTTAACACGCGGCGCGGTAAGAGGTCTGAGAGAGCGATCATCCTGGCACAGGCCGCAGCTGGTATTTTCCTGGCGCGGATGATTAGTGGAACGCTTCCCATTCGACCTGGAGAAATTCTCGCAGTGGGAAGTTAACATCCGCTAACTGTCTTTAGCGTGGAGCCTCATCACTCCCCCGCCTGACGCTCCAGAATGCACTCGGGTGGAAGAAAGGAAGGAGGAGGGGATGAGCGGAATGGAGAAAAAAGAACGAAAGGAAACAGAGGCAGCCGTCTTTCTCGCTAACCTCGCAGTTCAGCTCGGACACTTACGTTTAAAAAAAATATATGCATTTCACACCTGGGCGTGAGCTTTTCTCACGTAACTCGAATGTGAATCGGTGATTTAAAAAAAAGGCCAACCACAGCATGTGGAACCAAATGTGTTCACAATAACAGCAAATGCTGACATGTTTTATTCTTTTTACACCACAGCAATTTGAAAAGGAAAAAAAAACTGGGTATGATACATTTATTCGCTTGTTTTCTGGAAGAATTATTAAAAGAAATTAGCATGATCATTGTGCATCTTCATACAAAAATATATAAAGAAATTTCCAATTTTTACTCTCACTCTATCTCTCAAGCACAGGTGTGTGTGTGTGTGTGTGTGTATGTATGAGTGTCTCAGCTGGAATTAAGTGCTGAGCGGATGTGCAGGTTTTGCCAGTGCAGTTATCTGCTGTGCTTGACGGGTCTAAATGTTCATTAAGGCTTCAGCTTAATTCTCCCGAGCAGGTGTAAGCTTTTCTCCCCGCACCGGAATTATCCAATCCTGCAGATACACCCGTAATCATTCCAGCTAAGCTTCGGCAGATGGAAATTGAATCAAACGTGGGAGTGTTTCTCGTGTTAATCCGCCTCGCGATTTATTGACGAAGACAAATACGCTAAACTATGCTTTTCACTCTGAAAAAAATAACAAAAAAACGACAGGGCAATCAGCCAATGGGTGAGCACGCTGTGGCGTAAACTTCAAGTCTTCAGCTTGTGTTAGTTTCTCAAACAACGTTTCTGTTGTAAGTCTGATTGGCTGAGCCGCCTGGATAAACACAACAAGCACATTTATCCTCTATCATTTTCTGTTTTCTGTTCAAATTTGAGGTCGTCACTTCTTCAGATTTGCTGTTGCGTTTCTTAAATTTGTTGCTGTGATTTTCACTTTTGCTGTTTCCTGCTCATATCTGCTGTTCTTTTCAAATTTGCTGTTGTGTTTTAATTTTTGCAGTTTTTGACAAATTTGCCAAATGAGGATGGGTTCCCTGTTGAGTCTGGTTCCTCTCGGGGTTTCTTCGTATTGCCATCTCAGCAGGTTTTTTCACCCTCTGCCTGCTCATCAGGGACAAACTGATCATTGGAGAATTAATTGTTCCTATCGTTCAAATTTATTTCAATAAATGTTTCATTCTGTAACCCTGCTTTGTAACCATGACCACTGTTAAATGCACTGGGCGAAAATTAAACTGATAAAAAAAAAAAACCAACACTTTTTTCTGTAGTTTCTTACATTTGCTACTGATTTTTTTTATTCGCTGCCGTTGTGTCTTTTGCTGTTGTGTTTTCTAATTTGCTGCTGTGTTGGAACTTTTGCTGTTTTTTTTTTTTTTATGGTTTTGTGTTTTTGTGAAGTGTTTTTATGCTTTGTGTTATGCTTTTTTGTCTTTGCTATTATGTTCTCTCTCTCTTACTTTTTCTTGTTTTTTTGCGGTTAACCAATAAAACACACATTACAGTGTTCATCCAAACTGTAGAATATAACACTTAATCTTATGTAATGTAACAATCATCTGATTGGAATTTTGATTAAAAAAAACACACACACACACACACACACACACACACACACACACACATATAGTGCAGGAAAAAATAGTTTACATGCGTGAATACTTTTTGTTGATTTCTCAATCTTTATAAAGGCATCTAAACAAAATAATGGCGAGAAAGAAAAAAAAAAACATGCCACGAGGACCCTGTGACTTCGGGGCACCTGATGTTATAAAGACTTCATTCTACAGACTTCGGTACAGGACGGATCTAGAAGCAGCCTGTGGCATGGTGTGTGATCGGGCAGCAATGCAGATGAAAATAAAGATATAATCACTGGCATATGAAGGAATGTACATGAAGGAGCATATTTTTTCTCTCAGTGTGTAGCCTGAGGTGTGTGGGAAAGGAGAGCACAGACGGAGAGAGGACCATATGCAGACTCACAGGGAAGATATAATACTGTGTGTATATGTGTGTGTGTGTGTAAGTGTGTCCTGAAGACATGCCTCATCTGTGCTGCTGGACGTGTGTGTGTGTGTGTGTGTGTGTGTGTGTGCACAGCATATGAGCAGATGCACTGAGCAGTTGCCCTCTGTGTGTTCACATGGTTCCTAACTTGCCCCACTCACCTCTTGCTCTCTCACACTCCAAACCCTAACCACTCCAATCTTTACCCTGATGGTTGTTTATATATATATATATATATATTTAAATTTTAGTAAGGAAGAGACCAAACAAAAACCAAACCTCTCATGCTGACTTCTTGATTAAAATTAACAGAATGACTTTATAGATGTTATAAAGTAAGACAACAGAAACAATCTTGATTTATGGGATGTCCACAATATCAAAGGCAACAGCAAAATGAAGAGAGAAAAAAAACAAAACAAAACAAATTGACTATTTATCGATATTTTAAAGTTCAGCTTGGAATTGAGGTCCATACAGTACCGTGTCCTTTAAGTACAAAAAGCAAAAACAGAACAGTAAAAGTACATACAAGATACAAAAGTACATACAAGACAGCAAACTGAAAATTTAAAAAACAACAGCAAAGCATGTTCAGACGGCCAGTCCAATTTTAGGTGCAGATTTTCGGCATATCCAGATTGGAATCAGATTGTTTTTGTGTAATCTGAACAGTAAAAAAAAAAAAAAAAATCCGATTTGAACCACATCAGAGGTGGTCTGAAATCAGATTCTAATCAATCTCCTACAGATATGTCTCAGTCTGGGCCTATGCTCACCCGACAACACCCGACGTAAAAGGTCCAAGTCCACATGAACCTGTGGTATGGGACGTGGGTACATGGTTAAAAAAAACTGAGCATGAAGATAATGCAAGAAATGGAGATGGAAATACAGCAGTTAAGCCAGGTTAACATGGTTAATCAAGGTGCACGGTAAATTTGAGAGCACTGCTTTTACTCTACATACTGTACAAAGCAGGGGGAAAAAAAATCACCCAGTGACCTCCTAAAGCGTAACAACTCAACTTTCTACAGAGCAGCTGGAATAACTGCAGCATGGAAATGGAGAACAACAGTCCCTAGTCAGAGGACAAAGTAAAATGTCTGATAGCATCAGTACAGGCGAAGCTGGAGGGAATGTACAGACACAGGGAGATATACAGTATGAGAATATATTGTGCTGCATGCGAGACTCTGGTGTCATTACCAGGGGGACAGTGTGTCAGATTTGGGCTGCCAGTCTGAACAGAGACAAATCCGATCTGATCACTTTCATATAACAGTGTAGACAGTTGCAGATCAGTTTTGTGAAACAAATGTGATTTGCCTGCAGTCTAAACAAGGCCTAATTGGACACTTTTCATGTGTAATCTAATGGATGTGACAGCAAAAAGAATCAACACTTTCTTTTTTCGAGGTAATGCTGCTGTTTTTACAGTTTTGCTGTTCATCTAGTTTTCCAGCTTTTGTTTTTACATTTAGGTTTGCTTTAGTGTTTTTTTTGCTAATGTGATCTCAGGTTTTCTGCATTATTATTTTGTGTTTTTGTTTTCAGTTTTGCTGTAGTGTTTATGCTTTTGTTGCAGTGCTTTTGTTGTAGTGTTTTTGCTTTTGTTGTGGTCTTTGCCCTAAATGTAGTGCTTTTGACTTTGCTCCAGTGTTTTCAATTCGGCTATAGTATTTTTTTGTTGTTGTTGTGTTTTCGCTTTTGTCAAGTGTTTTTACTTTGTAGTAGTGTTTTTGCTTTTGATGTTGTGTTTTCACTTTTGTTTTAGTATTTTTACTTTTGCTGTAGTCCTTTTGCATTTGTTGTGTTTTCACTTTTGATTGAGTGTTTACACTTTGCGGTAATGCTTTTGCTTTTGCTGGTGTGATCTCAGTTTCTCTGCATTTTGTTTTTGCTTTTGTTGTAGTGCTTTTACTTTTGTTGTAGTGTTTTTGTTTTTTGTTTTTGCTTTTGACTTCGCCCCAGTGTTTTCAATTCTGCTGAAATGTTTTTGCTTTTCTTGTGTTTTTACTTTAGGTTAAGTGTTTTCACTTTGTAGTTGTGTTTTTGCTTTTGATGTTGTGTTTTCACTTTTGGTTTAGTGTTTTCACTTTTGCTGAAGTCCTTTTGCTTTTGTTGTGTTTTCACTTTTGGTTTAGTGTTTACACTTTTGGTTTAGTGTTTACACTTTGTGGTAGTGTTTTTGCTTTTACTGGTGTGATCTCAGTTTTTCTGCATTTTATTTCTGTTTTTAGTTTTGCTGTCGTGCTTTTACTTTTGTTGTAGTGTTTATGCTTTTGCTGTTGCATTTTTTTTTTTTTTTCATTTTTGTTGTAATGGTCTTGCCTTTGGACTTTGCTCCAGTGTTTTCAATTCTGCTCTAATTTTTTGCTTTTGCTGTTGTGTTGGACATTTACACTTTAAGTTTGCTGTAGGTACAATATATATTACGATTGACGATTGATATATATATCAATACAATATAATGTTATTTTGTTTCTACATTTAAAGGTTTGAAACTGAGCTGTGGATAGAATGTGACATAAATAGTGGCGAGGAGTTACGAATCGTTGAACTGAGTCAATTGACTGACTCACTGAGGAAAGATCCAGGATTGCCACTTTTTATATTTGGCTCAGAAGAGAGATTAAATGAAGGTGTATATTAAATATTTATGTGAAAGAAATATGATTTGGAGAAAGCACATTTTGGCATGTCGAGGTGTTATAGCAGCGCTCGTTACTCTGAGATTACTCCGTCAGATCCTGGACTCGTACGGAGCTCCGCACGTCTCCACGCTGCTGTCAGGGAGAGAGAAGCTCGCACCTACTGTAGCGGGTGGACTGAATTTAAAACCAACGCCGCTTTCTCCTTGAAGGAACTGCGGATTATTTCCAGAGCTAATACCTGTAGAGCTCAAAAGCCTGAGGGATGGGATTATGGCAAACTGGCATTCCTAATGTCTGACACACTAATCATCATGGGAGAGAGAGAGAGAGAGAGAGAGAGAGAGAGAGAGAGATTTCTAAAGTGCTACAGTATAACTGCAACCTGCTGAATGACAATGACACATTGTGAGGGAAGGAGGAGCGATTTGTAAGGATCACAGGAGGACGGATGAGGTTTTAATGCTCAGCACAGGTTGTGATGAGCCCCTGCTGCAACCACACACACACTTTACACATCACAAGATGTATGTCAGAGAGGCTGATAATTCAACCTCAATCTGAAGAACTCGTAAATCTCTTCTGCATCCTGCGAAGATGTAGAGCAGGCTAAAACGAGCATAGCAAAAAGAAAATAAGATAGTGTGTGTGTGCGTGTGTGTGTGTGTGATAAGTAAAGCGCTTTTTAAGTTTTTAAATCTTTTGAAACACGTTGCATCACTTGCAGCTCTACATTTTTACCTGATCTAATGCAAAATGTTGACGAAAATCTTAACTTGAGTAAGTATTAAGAGTTCTTTTTTAAATAGAAAAAAAAAAACCTTGTAAGATTAAGTTCTGAAGTTCTGAATGCTAGCACTGCCGCTAAATAAAACATATTTTGTCAGGTATTTCAATGAGTGTAGCACGGTGGCTTAGTTTTTAGCACTGTTGCCTTCCACTGCCAGGGTCCAGGTTCGATACCCGCCTTGGGTCTGTGTCCATGGTCTTGGTTGGTTTTCTCCCACAGACTTGCAGATTAGGCTAACTGGCGTTCCAAAATTAGATTCCTATCTAGGGTGTACCCTGCTTTGTGCCCTAAATCTCCTGGGATAGGCTCCAGGCCCCCCGCGACCCTGTATACAGGATAAAGCTGTATAGATGATGTGCGAGTGAATTGAAATGCTGCTTAATGAGACTCTGGGGTTGCGCTATTATTATTATTTTTTTAGAGACTTAACAAAATGTATTCTTATCTCAGGGCTACACTATGTTATGTTGTGTTAGTAGTTCTATTAGTAGTGCTGTTGGAAATGGATAAAAAAAAATCGCACTGTTTAATTTCAGCCTTCTTTAAACTTTAATTATAACTAGTTTATTGGGAAATTGTTAAGACTGGTTTTAAATGCAGCGATGCACAATGATGATGTTATAATAATGATGATGAGGATGATGATGATCAGAAATTAAGCAGAGAACTTGGTGACCCGGACTAAATTTTGGATTGCACTGTATTTTCATCATCAGATAGATTACAAGATTGCATTAATGCCCTCATTAATGCAATATAAAGTGATTAAAATGCTCATTCCCGCTCTCTCTCTCTCTTTCTCTCTCTCTCTTTCTCTCTCTCTCTTTCTCTCTCTCTCTCACACACACACACACACACACACACACACTCCTCTCCCTTTCTGGCCTAATGCTCGGACAGGGTTGGTGGAAATCGATACTGTGCCGCGTGCTGCAGGTCGGACGCCAGGCGGAACCGAGTTTGGTAAATGATTGGAACTTTAATTATGCTGGCCTGCCATGCAGTGTAGCGCTCTGTCACAAAGTCAGCAGCAGGACATATGCTGCACAAAGGCCATGACACACACACACACACACACACACTGGTTATAATAGTAGCTAGCTTGTTTCAAAAATGCTCCATAATGGCAAATGTAACTATAATCGGACAAAAACTATAATGTTTTGTTCTTTATTTAAAAATAAATAAATAAATTAATTGCAAACATAAATTGCTGTGATATACTGTAACAGGAAGACATCACTGATGGACAAGCTGTGATTGACAAATAATTAACTGCTGAGTGGTCACAGTGACTCCGCTACTGGGGAAAATCGATTCAGTTACAGTATGTATCACAATTAGTTTTTCTCCAAAATCAATTTGTTGGCATTTGAGGGGGCAAAACGTTGGTGTTGATCTACAATCCTACAGGTGTATATTATTCACATACGGCAGACAGCACAGCACTCGTGTGGTAGGGACAGATTATTTGCAAAGTTTGTTTAGAATTGTAACAAAACCAAAATAAATCGCAATACAAATCGAATCGGCACCTACTGTAGGTATTGCGGGAATTCCCATTCCTTGGTTATTCCCATGTTTATGCCACCATTGATGTCATTGATTATTTTCCTAATATAGACCATTATATAATATAAACTGTGTTTTATCCCTTACTAAATATGAATTTAGGATATAATATGATATTTGCTACTGTAAATCATCAGAGTTAAACAAGTTTAAAGTCACATTAACAACTAAATAACAGTAATGACATCATTTTGTCCTTCTGTTGGTTGTAAATGTAAGTACATCAAGTGGTAAATTTTTTAATACATGGTGTACATGGTATAAAGGTGATGGGTTTTTATTCACAGTGTTTCTTATATCACAAGAATCTTTAGTAAGTCCTTTGCTTAGAGGACGGAGGTGGCAGGTCTAGTGAAAATGCATTGAGCATCCCTCAACACGGACAAGACAAAAGAGATGATAGTGGACATGAGGAAGGAGAAAGCACCTCGTCAACCGCTGCTCATGACGTGGAGAGGGTGAGCAGTTTTAAAATATCTAGGCGTCTACATCAGTGATGACCTCACTTGAACACTCAACACCACGAAACTGGTTAAGAGGGCTGAGCAGCGGCCGTACGTTCTTTGGAGGCTGTGGAGGTTTGGTACGTCTCCTAAGGTCCTCACCATCTTCTAGGGCTGCACAATAGAGATCATCTTGACCAACTGCATCACCATGTGGTACGGCAGCAGGGAGTGGTGAAGATTGCAGAGAAGATCACAAGGACTCCCTTGCCATCAATGCAGAGCATGTACTACCTCAGAGTCCACATAAAAACTACCTCCATCCTCGAGGACCCCACCTACCCTGAGAACAGACTTTTCAGGTACAGAAGTGCAGGACTTCCAGGCTAAAGAACCCATTCTTTCCTCTTGACTATCAGGATTACATCTGGATAGAAATCCCAGATATCTGGATAGGGATCACATGTTGTTAATGACAATCTTTTCTTATGTCCTTAGTAAGAGTCTCCAATTATAACATTAATGACTGTCATTTGTTATCTTGGTAACGAGGGTACCCTGCTATGTTATTAATGACAGTCTAATGTTATATTGCTAATGACAGTCTTGCTTTGTTGTCAGTGATGGTCTCTTGTTCATAGTTAATCTTGGTCTCTTGTTTGGTCACAAATGATGGCTGTCTTTTGATTATTAAGAATAACATCTTGATAGAGATCCAGGAGATCTGAATAGACATCACTCGGTATGTAATTAACATTACATCAGGCAACGGATACACGTCTGCAGGGTCGGGTCGCCAGCTCGACATCCGGATGTATCAGAGCACTTGAGGGTGAAGGACCTTGTTCAAGGGTCCAACAGTGGCGTTGGGGCTCTGAGACCACTAAGCCACCCCTGCCCCGCCTTTAATGGGGGTACTCTGTTATATCATTGAGGACACTTACAGTACATGTTATATTGTTCAATGATGGTTTCATTTTAGTCGTTTTTTTTTTTATTGACAGTCTCTTACGTTGTTAACGACACTGTCAAGTTATATCATAAATGACAGCCTCGTGTTACTTTGTCATTAATGGCAATGTCTTGTTTTGTCATTAAAGACAGTCTCTTACATTGTTAATGACAGTCTCTTATTATGTTATTATATAACAAAAAATGCTATTAATATCAGCCTTGCTAATGACGTTCTCTTGTTTATCAGGATTATATCCAGATTGTGGCATAAATGCAACCAAGAGTTATTTAAACCATCCCTAATCAATTTGTATACCGCACATTGTAACACAAGATAAAACTTTTAAACCTGAAAAAAAAACAAAACAGGAAGCTCACAGTCTCATAATGTGTGTCTGTTAAAGTGTGCTAAAGTGTAAAGGAGGATGCTTTGACCTGATAAACGAGCGCACAGTGTGTAATTTACCGACAGACACATTAATCTTAGACCGCTTCTAAAAAAAGAAAAGGGGGGAAAAAAGTGCAAATTGGAAGCAGAGAAAGTAAAGTTTAATCAGCGAATTACTGCTGAGCTGTCTGAGCTGTTTAGGGAACATTTTCTACAGTGATATTTAAGAAAAAAAATAATAGAACACCTCAGGAAGATAAGACAGTGTAATATGGTGTGGTAGAAATGTATTAACTGTATTTATATATCAGAGACTCCTAAAATTTAATGTAAAGTTTGTTGTAAATGCTTAAAGTCAGCTTAACAGAAGAAATATCCGAAATGTCTAAAAAAGAAATGTTTAAAATGATTCATAATTCAAATCAGATCATCGTCAGACCTCAAGCTCAAGTGTTAAATCCTACAGTAATTTCCACCAAATTTGTTATGGATCACAAGTAGCTTAGCGGTGAGCACAGTTTCCTCACATCACCAGGGTTGGGGGTTTAAATGTCAAATCATGTCCTCCCCTGGTTTGGTGGGTTTCCAGTCCAAACAAAGGCATGAGGTGTAGCCTAGTGTCCTGAAACGTGCTGTTACCCCATCCAAGGTCTGTGCAGTTCCTTGAGATGGATGTAGATTTCCATCCTGTGTTATTGGACGTTCTTGTTGAACGTGTAACGTGCTACAGTATGTGCCGAGGTACGACACAAGAGCATGAACCTGTCCTGACTCACCATCAGGGCTCAATAGAGGGGTCAACACACATTCAGGCTACATCGCATAGGAATAATCCATAATCAGAATGAGGACACTACAACAAGGGAAGGAAATAAAGCTCTGTAATGCATTTACAGTAAGCAAGACTTAAGCAAGACGTCACAAATAGACGTAAGAACATTAGTACAGTGGTAACTCTGTGAATTCTCACCTTAAGAGGAAATTTAGCAAGAAATTTGCTCTGGCATGCAAATATTTTCAGCATACAAGCGACTGAGTTGTGCGTACTTCCAGTTGCTCGTATGTCCGGTAGCCGATCAAAACGCATCAAAAAGCCAAACAAATCAAGTTTTATTTATTTTTTATTTTTTGCATTTTGTGCAAGATTTAGTGAAGACATATACCATGGGTACCAATAAGAATAAAATGGAGTTTCATTTTTAAAGCATCGGTGCCAAGAGAATTCATGATTCATGATCAGATTAGGCTAATTAGTGCTCCCAAATTGCCCAAAGTGTGTGAATGAGTGTGAGTGTATATGTTTGTGCCCTATGATAGATACCTTGTCCAGGGTGTTCCCCGCCTCGTGCCCCTAACTCTCCAGGCCCCCCACGACCCTGTATGCAGGATAAAGCCGTATAGACGATGACTGAGTGAGTGGAACGGATTGTTTGCATTATTTCCTATGGGACAATGCGTTTCACAATATGAAATTTCACCTTAATAACCCAGAATGGATTAAATTTGTATGCTGATGTACCGCTGTATAGTAATTAAACACAGAACAGGTGCACACATTAAGGGGACGATGGCAATAACAAGACAGGGGCAAAGACCAAAACAAAGCTGTACAGCCATAACACATAAACTGAAAAAAACAAAAAAAACTAAAACATGAGCAGCACTTACGCTGGAAAATGCATCACATGCTTAAACTGGGAATATTTTAGCTGTAAGCTGAAATACAGTCTTGGTCTCTTTTAATGCATGCTTATAAACTCAGAGTCCTACTTATTACAGAAGTAATGAATTCTGCTGAAGTCAGTTCAAAGCCCGAGAGCCCCGATGTTAATATGACTAACATCTCACACACACACACACACACACACACACACACACACACAAAACCCTTAAATGTCAGAAGCAAAGAAAGTTTCCTACTTTTTCTCTAATTCATCCCGATGCCCTGGAAGATGCGCCTCTCCGTGAGAGAGGAGAACGATGCCTAAATGGAGATTAATTCCAATTTCGTGCTTGCTCAGTACTAAAGCAATTTACGTTCTTTTTCTTAACGACGCCCCTTTCTCTGATTACAATAATGTAATCTAATTGTAATTATGATAGCATCAGATCCAGGCAGAGCCTGACGTGATTGGGGCTCTCCGTTACATTAAAAAAAATTTTTTTAATAATGATGAAAGGCGCTGTGAAGAATTGGGAAGTATTATTTTTTTATCTGGAATTTCTTTGGGCTTTTTTTCCTTTTTCTTTTTTTTTGCAGCCCAGAGCCGAAAGATGGAAAGACGGGGAGAACGAGATACGGTGAATGTATAGGAGTGCGCGGTCATAGTTGCTACAAGTCAGAAAGATACAGTAGAAAAGGAATAAGACTGAGACTTTGACTTTAACTTTTAATATTCCTTTCAATGTTTATAGAATTTTTGGTCTATAGGAAGATCTGTCAGTTTTTCACACAGCTGGTGTCCAGTTTCTGAGTCTGAATCTTCTTTGTTGTGAGAGTTCTTTGAGAAATGTTGTGACAGAGAGACAATTCATTTGGTTTAAAAAGCTTGGCTCATCCGAGCTGATCTCTCCATCCTCGTGTCGTCGTGTGTTCTCTCTGCTCTCAATCGCCTTCAACGGTTTACAGCTCATTCAAAAATGACAACTTTTTCATTTAAGCCGTTTATTTAGTTGAAAAGAAAAAGAAAAAGCATAGGACGTAAAAAGTCAGAAAACTTGCCAAGACTCGGTGGGACTCTCTCTACATGTTCCTTTTGCACATGAGAAAAAGACTGAGAGAAACAAACAGGAAGACGGAGACTCAAAGAGAGACAAATAGAGAGGAATCAATAGGGAGAAAAACGTGTATACAGACAGAGAGAGAGAGAGAGAAAGAGAGAGAGAAATATAGATATTGACAGAGAGAGAGTGTCAAAGAGAAATCCCGAGATTGAGAGAAAAAAGAGATAAAGGAGACAAAAAAACAGTCTTAAACGACCTTTGTCTTGAGTGATTTAATGCTATGTTTATTTATTCTTGCTGTATTTATTTCTTCCTCTTTTTTTCCTTTCTAGTTTATTGCTATCTGGCAGTTCTGTAACTGCTGTAACGGTCATGCCAATAAAACTCAATGAATTAAACTAAACTGAATTGAATTGAGAGAGAGAGAGAGAGAGAGAGAGAGAGGACTTTTTTTTTTTTCTGAAACCCATCTGTTGTGTTAAAATGAAGCCAGCTCTTTACACACTTCTAAGGAAATCTACTTTTTCAGTTCGGGGACAGATGCAGGATTCTGGGCCGGATATTATTTGGCTTCCTCACATGTTCTATCTCATGCACTACACAGGGCACGAGTTAACAGATTTATCGCCGTGTGAAGAGGAAGAGGGAGAGATTTTAGAGGCAGGTCTCATGTTTGCCAGCGCCGCCGCACCTGGCCTGACCCATTTCCAGCCCCCTTTAATAAGAAAATCCCAGAGTGTCAGAAATGGAGCAGCGTTTCCACAGACCTGCTGATTTGCAGTCAGTATGTACAGGGACAGTACGGTGTCAAGACCTGTTCTGGGATCAGTGTACACTATAAAGCTGGGAGTACATTTCGACATGGCTGAAGCCTGGCTGATGTTCTGTAAAGGGCTTACGATGGGAACGACTCGGCTGTACATTCACACACTGGAGCTCACCTCCATGTGTAGATAACCGAGTTAGCATGCGTGTAAATGTTCGTCGTAGCCGCGTTGCTTCAGACCTGTGCGCTCTAAGCTAGCCAAATGCGTGAGAGAGTGTGCTATGTTGAGATTTCAGTGGTGGCTATTTTACTGCGTGCATGGCAAGTGTGTTTTCCACACCTTAACATCCTTACACTTAATATATGCTGTATTTGACTCTCACTCACTTATTGTCTATAGCACTTTATTCTGTAAACAGGGTCGTGGGGGGCCTGGAGCCTATCTCAGAAGACTTAGGGTACAAGGTGGGGTACGCCAATCCATCGCAGGGCACACACATACACACATGCTCATTCACACACTACAGGGAATTTGAGAATGCCAATGAGCCTAATCTGCATGTCTTTGGACTGTGGAAGGAAACCGGAGTACCTGGAGGAAACCCACCAAGCATGGGGAGAACATGCAAACTCCAAACACACAGAGACGGGAATTGAACCTGGCTGGGAATCGAACCCAGACCCTGGAGGTGCAAGTCGACCATGTTGTCCTATTTCTTTTACAGTCAATTCCATTTTATCAATTAAAGAATGATACATGATACTTTATATCCATTTTTAGCTACGTTCAACACAGTTTAATAACTGAGTATTATGAAAACTACAGCTGGGTCCAGAGCTTGTTCTTCTGTACAAAGCCCCAAAGTTATGGAATAGCCTTCCAAATAGTGTTCGGGACTCAGACACAGTCTCAGTGTTTAAGTCTAG
>JAOVVA010000012.1:5239937-5271349 GCA_028565275.1 Leiocassis micropogon | reverse complement strand
ATGCACATTGGAGAAAATCAGCTGGGATTGACTGCTACATCCCATTACAGGAGTTCCTGGGAGGCCAGCGTTTCAGACATGAAGCAGGCAATCAGATCCGAAAAAACTTTCTACTTTGATGGTATCCAAATACTGATGAAATGCTGGGACAAGTGTATTAGTGTAGCAGGGAATTATATGGAGAAATAAAATAAATAAGGTTTTTACTTTTATAATGGTATTCTGCACAATCAAAACTCCACGTTTGACTTGAACGCCCCTTGTAGTATTAAAATATATAGATCTAATGTGAGTAGGAAAAGAATATTCAGTCTACCGTGTGAGTGTGTGTGCATGTGTGTGTGTGTGTGTGTATGAAGTACCATATGACATAAGTAATAAGAACCAGCAGGCTAACATGCTCGCTACACCACCACTCATCTGTCATAATGATTTCATAACAGGTAGTGTATGGTACTTCACTCTGGCTCCAATGACAGCATCAATCTACAGTCAGTCTGATCCTGTCACACAGTCTGTTAGCGACGATTGATTAAGGAAGTGTGACACCGTCTCTCTCTCTCTCTCTCTCACAGAAAAAACCTGTACAGTATTTTTTTATAGTCTCACAGGCACAGACATTTATCTCCACTTTACTGGGGTGCATTACTCAGCTATAAATAGTATAGTGCCGTATGTAGGGAACAACATGATTGAACATGCTGTTTTAGGAAAATAATTGACAAAGAGAAGTTTTGGTAAAGCACCAAAAGTTATCACATCAAAGATAATTATTGTCCTATAATGGCAAGTTTTAATTGCCATGTTTTACATCAATGTTTTAATGATCACAATTTTTGAACCTCCTGTTTATCTTTTTTAAGTCACATATAGGCTCCGCCACTGTGCACTGTGTCAAACTGTGCAATTCCTCGAATGCCCACTAGGAGCTAGACCCAAAAGGGAGTCAATCTCTATAGACCCCCATGTTAAAATGTCCAAATTTACACCCTGGTACAAAACACACGTTTGGTTTATAGCTAGATTTCCCATTCATGACGACTGTATGAGGGAGGTATTTTTACATAACTCATCAGTTTAATATATATTATGCAAAAAACTAAACATAATTAGGGGTGTGGCTGATTTGATTGACAGCCGCAACACAGCAGTGTCAAACAGCTAGCTGTCTTGCAGTCATTGTAGTTTAACTTACCACAAGTAATGTAGAAGGAGTTAATTGGCCGGAGATGATGAATTTCAATCAAATGCTAAGTAACATTAGCATATAAATTAAAGTTTGTAGCTAAGCTACAGTTTGCTTGTGATAGCAGGTATGTAGGCATGTTCCAACCAACAGCCAGGCTCCATTTGTTGGACCAATTTGCCTATTTATGGATTAACTGGGGTTTAGGTAGAGTCAGTACCTGCAAGGATACCAGAGTTTCCACAGCTGAGCTTTAAAACTTTAGAAAGGCTATGGGTGATGTTTCTTTGTACAGTTGCAATATTTTATAATACAGTTAGCGTTATTGTCTTTAGTACTATTATTATCCTTTACAGTGGTGCGAAAAGGTATTTACAGTACCACATTCCTGATTTAAAAAAATATATATTTGCCACACTTAAATGATTAAGATAATTTAAAAGTAATATTACACAAAGATAACCCCCATAAATCATGAATGAACTTTCATTAACCACATTATTTGGATAGCTGAATTAAATTTTTCTTGCCACAACCAGGCCTGATTACTACCAGACCTGTTGAATCAAGAAATCACTAAAACAGAACTGGTCTGACAAAGTGAAGCATTCTAAATGAGTTCAAAAAGCAACACATCATGTCATCACACATCAAAAAAAAAAAGAAAAAAAAAAGAATCAGGACTGTAAACCTCTACAAAGAACACTGCATATGGAAATCCATTGGGCCATCTCTGTATTTTTTCTCTTGAAGTCTTTTAAAAAAAATTTTTTTTTTTAGTTTAGTAGCTAAAGTGGCTTAAAGCATACTTTAATAATGTGGTCCTTCATGAATGCTCCCATGGTTCAGATTGCATTTCCATTCATCAAGGCAGTCCACAGGTTAAGAAGCCTTATTCATGCTAGAAGGAATGCTATGAAAAATGTGTATTGTCTTTTTTAACATTTGAGTTTTTCTTATTTTTATTTTTTAATTAGTACATGTTTATAACTGGTCACACCTTCCGGCCTTAGCAGTAGTTGGCAGGTAGAGACCGTAGCACCAGGTTCTACTCATTTTTTAGAAATAAAAATTCAGTCTCATACAGAATTTTGCCACATGAGATTCTTATCGAATTTCAATTAATTAATTCGAACAAACGACACAACCGCTAACTAACTCCGACCTCCAGGTGGCATATGTGTGTGTTCGTCTGAATTCGCAATCATGAGCTCGTGTTGTTTCCACACCTGATTCCACTTGTGAAGCGCTCGATGATTAGCTGATGAGCCGAATCAGGTAGTGATCAGCAAAAAAAAATCTAGAAGACCGTTTCCATGGTTAGCTCGTCGTCTGCAGGTGGGCCGAGCGTCGATAAATAAACGACTCATTTGAAACGCGGCCTCAGAAAAAGCAGAAGAAGTCAGAACGACTCCGAGCGTGCTCTGTGTGATTATAATGGCAGTGCAGTGCTGATTCAAATATTTATTCTACAGTAAATCTGACAGGGTATCGCTTTCATACGCGAGTAGCCCAGTGGAGATGAGCGGTTTGATCAGCCTGACATTTTCCTATACACACCGGTACCACACGGGCGGGCACGCTTACTCGCGTCCACACGCATGCACACATCAAGGCATGTGGAGTTCATTATGGCCGTGTTGTTTATCGAGAGTTCAAAAGAATTCACCTCGGCTCAGGCAGCATCTGTCAAATCTCATGTCAGTCAAACCAGCCCCGCCCACTAAAGAGGAACAACCAGTGTTTCTTTTCTTTTCTTCTTTTTTTTTTCTTCTTCCTTTTATTTTTACCCCTATAGCGCTGACAAAGGGCAGATACAGATCACAAAATTGTGCAAGAACGAAACCACACACATTCCTCAGGCTGAAGTCATCATGAGGATTTCTGATCATGTGAGGTGATTTTGGGGTTTTGTTTCCATTGGGGCTACTATAGTTTATACTGCAAATAATTCAGAAGAAGATAAGATATATTGGGTAGTTCTATAATATCTGTATTGCGAAATAACACGACAGACTGGGTCAGAAGGACATCTTGTAGATACTGGTCACATATATGGCATTTCTACTTATTACAGTTTATCCATTAATATATATTATGTATTAAGCACAGATGAATGCTTAAATTCTGATTGGTGCAAAGATGCTTTATTTTTATATAACTGCTTAGAAAGTAGTTCCAGCTGTAACATGAACAGTGGGTTATTAAATATAAATATGCTGCTTCTAATATGGGAGGAAATGCCCCCCATATGCCCCTTATTGCAGCTATAACATAAGTGAGAACAGGAACTCATTTGTCTCTTGGAGGTTCCACAACATTAAATCTAACTATGAACCAATAAAATGTGCAACGTTTCGTCTTCTTCTTCTGTCCCAAGCCGGTACCTGAAGGAATGGGTTGGCGTCTCATTCAGTACACTGCTGTGGGTCCTACTGGAAACACGGATATTTGTTATATGATTCCTTTCTTGGGAATTGGTGGCAATATTTCTGGTGAAGGTGATGGTGCATCATCAGTTCTCCAGTTCATCCTGGACTTGATTATGTTTTTCATTGAGGCTGCTCTCTCCATAGAAGACTGTACGGTAATCGGCCAACATACGTTTAACAAACGTGACCAAACCATTGTAATCTTTATGACTGGACTTGTTTTTCAACCATCAGTTAATGTTTACAGCTGACCCGAATGACTTTATGGCAAATCCCGTCACGAAGACCCATAGGATCTGACGTAGATACCGCATATCTCCGGAATATCTCCAGGTTATTCAGGTCTGATTTGAGCAAGGTCCATGTTTCTGATCCATAGAGCAGAACTAGAAGGATCACTCACTTATCGTCTATACCACTTTATCCTGTATTTAGGGTTGGGGGGCCTGGATCCTTTCCCAGAAAACCTGGGGCACAATGGGGGGTACACCCTGGACAGAGTACCAATCCATCACAGGGCACACACACATTCACACAGTCATTCACACACTACGCGCAATTTGAGAACTCCAATTAGCCTAATCTGCATGTCCTTGGACTGTGGGAGGAAACCAGAGTACCCAGAGAAAACCAAAACCACCAAACACGGGGGGAAAACATGCCAACTCCACGCACACAGAGGCGGGAATTGACCTTGGCCGGGAATCAAATTCAGACCCTGGAGTTGCAAGGCAACTAACCACTATGCCACCTTGCCGCCTTCTAGAAGGATTAATGATTAAAAAGGAAAATTTTGGTCTTGAGAGAGAGAGAGAGAGAGAGAGAGAGAGATTTTGGCCAAGGTTTTATGAAATAAGATGTGGATAACATACTCACAACATAATCTTTTCTGGACTGAAGGTATTGAAGAAAATAATATAACATATAGTTATACTTGCAAATTGTGCTGAATGAAACAAGTCCCTCAGTGTTCCTTATTTTCATATTACAGCCTTTTATTCCTAGAAGGTCCTGAAACATTTCAAGAAGTACTTCTAAGAAACTTTCTACAATGGAAGTCTCTGGGAAAACAAACAAACAAACAACCAAACAGACAATTTTTTTTGAATGTCTTTGAAGGATTTTTAGACACTTTTTAATAATAATAATAATAATAATAATAATAATAATAATAATAATAACATACAGAAGAAGTTTACAGGATATTTGAATACATTTCAAAAGAATCATTTAAAAAATTGCAAAGACATCCTTTTTTAATCCATCTAAAATTTTAAACAGTTGAAGATTTCTAATAAAAAAATAAAAAAATAAATAAACCTTTAGGAAACTTCAGGATAAAAAATAAATAAAAAAATAATGATTAAAATAAATAAATAAAATGAATAAAAAATTATTAAATCATAAAAATGATTGTTACTTTTGAATTATTTTTTTTTACCTTTAAAGAAATATCCAAATGTACTTTTAAGAATATTAAGAGGATTTCTATAATAAATTAAAGAAATTCTCAAATGATTAAAAAAAATTTAAGGATCTCCTTAAGATTTTCTTTTAGAAAATTAATGAAAATCGCTGACAAAAAATGACTCAAAATCTTAAAACAAAGAATAAAATCCACAAAATCTCAGAAGGATCAAGAGAATCTTTAAAAAAAAATCAGAAAACATTTTTATTAAAACCTACAGGAATTTTAAAATCCTTCATTATTATGATTATGACTATTATTATTACAAACATTCTGGTAGACTCACTTATAGGTCCAAACTCACTTACACCTACACACCTCTTCTATTCATCACTGTAGATACCTAAACCATTCATCATAGCATCATTGAATAATACGCAAATTAAAAAATAAATCAGTAGCTACACTGGAACTGTAAGGGATTAAAATGTGTGTAGAACTCACACTATAGCCCTCCCTTGCTAGGTTCTATCTAGTAAAACATGCATGTTAGAGCCTATTGGAGATGTGCAGGCTGTTCACAAATCCAGTAATTATTATGCACTAGAGCAGAGAATGTAACACACATGGAGACCTACGCTCCGTGAGTCTCAATTACTGCAAATTTTTAATGGTGGTCAATCTTTAATGACGCGTGTTCAAGGTGAACGCACAGATCACGTCACCTTACCCTTCATCAAAGCTCAGGCCGTGTTCTGCGCCGGTTGGTTGACTGTGATTGGTGTAAAGCCCCGCTGGTGTGTAAAATAAGATTTATGAGATGGGACTGGATTACTGACCCATACCTACGACCCCCCCACTTCCATCTTTTTCACCTTTCACCCCGACAGGCTCAGGCTGACCTTTTGACGCAGAGAGAGAGTCACCCATGAACGAGGCTTGTTGACCATAGCAACCTATCAGGCGGGACTCACCCTCAATCACACCCACTCATCCCAAAAATCACTCTCGCTCACCCTCACGTCGGCAGCGGCGCTGCAACGGAGCAGAAACTGGAGAGGTGGTGAAGTGAAACTTGGCGAAAGGTCAGAATTAACAACCACTGCCTTAGTGGATAGAGTTACTTTGGCAGAGCGCTTGTCCTACTTCTTTCTTCCTATCTTTTTTCTTCCTTTCTTTTTTGACTACTAACTTGATCTTTAAATGTGTTTTTTGTGGTATTATAATCAATGACTTAGTCCCATGATCTATATTATTGAAACATTACTCGAACAAAATGTGTAAAGATGTCAATTTACTTAAATATAAACCCCAAGACTCAATGGACTAAAATGGATTTCTTTTTTAGATTTAGTAACATTTTTTTTTTTTTTTTACATATTTCAGAGTTTCTAACATCTTCACTGAAAGTTTTTAAGCATGGTTTGAACATAAAAATAAATAAATAAATATCAGAAAAAAACAGACAAATGTTTCAGAATTTAGTTTTTTGAAATTTGTCTCATTCAGTCATGGATAAACTGTCATATATTTCTTTAACAAGTTAATACAGGTCACAGAGCTCTCGCAAAGTGTGCGAGTGTGTGTGTTAATGCTTCAGCTGAAATACCTCTCAAATAATCAATTTTTCATACTTCAACCTTTCTCTGTTTCACTCCTTTTCCACCTATGCTGTTTCAGTGTCTATGCAAATGAGCTCCTGCTGAGCCACGCCCTTCTAGAGAACAGCAGAGATGAGCAACAGGCAAGGGGAGGGGATTTTCTCATATGAGGTCACATTAGCGATAAAACTTAATCGGCTTGTTTAAGTCTGGGACGATAAAAAAGGGAAAAAGGGAAAAAAGCTTCTTTTATGTGTTTCTATCCACACACTGGAAACCTATCTACGTAAATGTCTAAACATAACTAAAGGGTGAATTTTGTGTAATAGGTCAAGCTTACATTTTTACTCCCAAACCAGTATCTGTAATCCTAATCCCTTCCAATGCTACAAAAAGACATCAAGTCATCAAGTGTAACTGTAAAAAAGAGAAATGCTTTGTATTGTTGTTGTATTAGTAAGGCAGGCCGTCTTGACCTGAACATGACGTGAGGTCACAGGCTGCACGTCGTGTCGGCGTGACCCAGAACCAAGTCTGAGTTTCCTCCGTCCGCTCAGTACAGACCACACAGGGTTCGGTCTGCACACACCGCTTTATTTCACATGTCACAGTCCGTTTTTACTCGCAGAAACAAACCTTTAACAAAAAGCCAGACACGCGTGCTGTAGGGTTTAATTAAAATACTCTTCATCGTTTGTCCGGACTGTCTCTAAGAAATGAAGACATGATGCTGTGAGTGAATTGGACATTAGACGTATTTCGAAATTAGACGTACTGTATTTATTGTCATTTTGCAAAATTGAAAGTTGAAATCTGAGAATCTGAGTATGTTTGAGCCTTGAGAGTCTCTCTCTCTCTCTCTCTCTCTGCAGCCATACACACGTACACACACACATACACACATACAACCACACACACATACACACACGTATGCACACTGAGGGTAAATATTTGTATCTCAGTGGTGGACTCGTTTCTCTGAGATCAGCAGTCTGGAATGTGCCAGTGTTTATGAAGCGCTGTTGTTACAGTTAGGCGCTCTGAGAAAGAGAGTGTGTGAGAGAGAGAGATGTACACTAAGCACGTGAAGACTCTTAATGAGGATTAAGCCCATAAGCCACACCCTCTTCAATTGATAAAAGAACCGACCACACCTCCCTCAATTGGACATTAGGACTTGAACTAACACACACATGAGCAACTACTACCCCCTACTACCGCATGCAGGCCACGCCTGCTTCATTAAAACAAGAATTAACAAGCAGATATAGGACACGCCTCCTTCAATAGAGCTAGAATTAACAAGCACATATGGGCCATTCATAATTCACTACGACTAGAAATAACAAGCATATATAGGCCACACCTCCTTCCCTACAACTAAAATGAAGAAGCACATATAGGACACGTCTCCTTCCCTAGAGCTAAAAATAACACGCACATTTAGGCCACGCCTCCTTCACTAGAACAAGAATTAACCAGCCATAAATATACCGCCTTCACTGGTACTAGGACAGATAAACGCATAAGCCACGCCTCCCACACTAACACAGACTGGTGTACTCTTTAAACGACTAGAACTGGCAATCACATAAGCCACACCCCCTGCTCTTTAACTGACAATCAGAAAAGTCACACCTCTTTAAATATAGAGAATCCAGCTATCCAATCCAATCCATCTATCACACCCACTAACAGGCACTTCCTTTACTGGCAGGTTCCAACCCTTTTACTTTGAAGCCACACCCCATGTTCCTTGAGACCACACCTCCTTTATTTTACTTTTTCCCACTGTGCTTAAAATTTCCATTACTGAAACTGAAAAGTGTATACATAATTAAAAAGAAGATCTTAAAACTCCAACATCTTTCTTTTCAAACAGGTGCATAGTGTGTGTGTGTGTGTGTGTGTGTGTGTGTGTGTGTGTGTGTAGCCGAGTTCCTGTCAGAAGGCGAGTCGCTCCAGGCGGTGTCGAGAGGAGTGAAGGCAGCCATTAGCATGCTGATATTAATTGTCATGTTTGATTGCAGGTTATTAGTGCGGCCTGCATTGTTCCTGTTTGTAAACAGACGCGCAGGTAATGCGCCGCTAATCGCTCCGCTAGGCCCATCTGCTCTGGCGGAGGTGCCCTCACGCATGCACAAACACACACACACACATACAGCAGTGCACAGGTGTTGATCCGTATTCATTTTTCATTTACCTCCACCATGTGCCGTGTGATGTTACGGACCGGCGTGGAAGAGGACAGCTGTTTCAGTCCTGGCAGAATCCCAAACTTCCTGTCAGGGTGGCACGAGAGCGGCGTCACACACAAGACCTCTCGGATCAGGTGCGGAACGAGTTGTGTCAGACAATGCATCGCTCATTACACACATTCACACACACACACACACACACACACCTACAGTATCTCTCACACCTGGAAAGCAGCCAGTGTGAGATGAAGTGGTAGATACAGGCTTGAGTGCTGGAATGGAAAAGGCCACTGGATCTGTGTGTGTGTGTGTGTGTGTGTGTGTATGTGGGTGTGTGTGAGAAAGAAAGAGACAGGGTATTTGTGAAGGGTGATTGTGCACGGTTGTAATTACACGTGCTTTAATTGATAAGGTGGAAAAGCAGCATTGATTTGGTGTCAGCTGTAAAGTGAGGCTCGCCGCGCCAGAGTCAGTGGTGAGGCGAAAGCAGTGCGGCCGTAATGACTGCACCGTTCTGCTCTGTCAGCTCCGCTTTCACAACTCACACACACACACACACACACACACACAGACACACACGGTCTGCTGAGCGACAATGCTGGGAAACCACCACCACAACAAAAAAAACACAACACAAGAGTCGCAGAAGAGTCGCAAACAAACCTTCACTGTCACACGAGCAGCTGGCGGAAGTTTCCTGCTTTCGTTACTCGATACATTTTATTACAAGCTTGAATTTATTCCTTAGTATCTTAATCTAATTAACTGTCACATGATGTACATGAAATATAGTTGTTCTCATTTACGAGTGAAAAAACATGAGAAAGTCGTGCACATTAAGGAAGAAGCTCGGAAGCTGTAGAGTGTAAAATTGCGTAATTTATTTATTATTTTTGATTTTTTATTTTAAGTGGTATATGTGTGTACAAGTGGGAAATGGGTTTTACAACTTGGTCTCAAGCTCATTTGCATATATTTCTATATAACAATTTCAAAGACATGCCTCAACTCTCTACGATGAAGAAAAAAACAAACAAACAAACAAACAAACAAACTAAAGAAATTAAAAAATGCTTAGATCAAATTGCGCTTGCTTTCAAAATATTATATATTTTTGTAATTTTTAATTTTTATGTTTGCAAATATTACAGTATATAGTTTTATTAAATAGTTTATATAGTTTATAAAACAGTTTTTAAAATCCTATCTCTAATGAAAAATATTTGTGATAGTTGATGTGTTTTGAAGATTTTCTTAATGTTTTGAAGATTTTCTTTCTTTTTTCATCACTTTTTTTTTCTTTTGTACAGTATATATTTAATTTTTTTGCATGCAAATGTTTTTAAACACAATATGTGGGTATTTGATTAAAATTTATTTCATTAATTCTATTAAATGTATTGTTTATTTAATTTGATTTTTATGTATAAACAAACATTGCAATTTTTACATATGTTATTATTATTATTATTATTATTATTGTAGTTGTTGGTGTCTGATTTTATAGCAGTGTTTTAAACCTGCGACTTTGAGCGTTTCTAGCTGTCTAATAAATTTCCATTTCCAAGTTGTAGTGTGTGTGTGTGTGTGTGTGTGTGTGTGTGTGTGTGTGTGTGTGGCCTGTAGATGGGGCTGTACTCTGCAGATCAGCATCCTTCTCCTGTTTTCTTTCGCTCTCTCCGACTCTCGCACTCTTCCAACAGCTCCAGTGTCTCACTCTTCTTCTCCTTTGTAGTTAATTATGTTTACACTAATATAGTTATTCTCCTTTTCTTCATTTCCTTTGTCGTCATCGTTCCTTTCTTCCTCCTCATGAGGTTTTGCTAAGTAACATTTTCCTCTCCTCCTCCTCATCAGCCTTTTTCTTCTATGCAATCAATTACGTTCCTATTGACGCTACTTCTCCTCTTTCCTTCTCTGCTTCTCTGTCCTTTCTTTTTCTTCTCTTCCTTGTTTTACCAAATATCAGGTTCTAATTCTTCTAGGCTTGTTCCTCTCCCTCTTTGCTCCTTATACTATTAATACCAATATATATATATATATATATAAAATACAGCTCATCCTTTTGAGATGTCCCTCTTGCTTTTTTCCTGAAGGGAGAGTGTTTGTGTGAGTATGTGTGCGTGTGCGTGTGTGTGTGTGTGTGTGTGTTTGTGTAAGAGTGTGTGTGTTTATAGTGCTGCTGGTAGAGAGTGACAATTCCCATAACATTCCCTGGCTTTGAAGAGTCAAGAGAAGTTTTCTTCTCAGGAACATCTTATCCTTGGACCCGAACCAAGTTCCATAATCTCTAAAGGACAAATGAGACGGGACACCCGGGACCCTGAAATCTTTCTCTTTCTCTCTCTCTCTCTCTCTCTCTCTCTCTCTGCTGAACGAGAGAACTAAATGACCCGGGTTTGAGCTGGAAACATTTAAAGAATGAGCTTTAAGTCAAGCAGGAGAAGTTTTGGGAGCAGTGCAGTGAAATGCTGTCAATACAGAAGCAAACTAACAAAGTCAGTGAATCAGTGAATAAAAACACGAGGAATCTTAGAAAGCACAGCAAGTGAGATGGAAATGGCAACATTCTGCTGTTGGATCACTGCGAGCTCATTGTTATTATAGCTTAAGCAAAAGTTTTTAATTTGAGGTGCCGTCGTCCAAGCATATTTTCATATATATTGCATGAATTGTTTGAAATGAATGAGTGTTTGCATATAACCCAGAGGTATATTGATGTGCACTTGCGTGCCATTTCAGAGGACACACGAGTCAGATAGTTAGAGTCACTTGTAATTATGAATGTGAGCCTCCATGGCACACAAATATAATCTGACCTAAATCAGAATTGAGCAACGTGGCTTGTAATGTGGGTTACTGATCGGAAGGTCGGGGGGTTGAGCCCCAAAACCTCCAAACTGCCACCGTTGAGCCTTTGATCAAGGCCCTTAACCCTGTCTGCTCCAGTGCTCCAGGATATGCAAAAAAAAGATCACAAGCCGTGCATTTGCACGAATCCTCACGGTCACAGACTGCACTCCAGAATGTTTAAGGAGACGACATTATTGACGAGATCGATGTCCAGAGATGAATGAAAAAGTTTTAAAAAGGACAAACCAGCAATAAATCGAGACAATCATGTGTGACAAGGAGGATTCAGGAATTCGGGAGTTCAAAAATTGTGCAAATGCATGAGTGTAAGAGGAAGAGTAATGCGACCAACACATGCAATCTGAGCCACCTACTTCAGTTAATAAACACGTTCCGCCCACTTTTGCACCACGTTTAATACATCCATCGCATTTTAGGCGTATTCGGAAGAGATAAGCTTCCCTTGGTGAGCGGCATTTTTAATGATAAACAAGGAACCTGTTCTCCTCTGGATGTTTGCATCACATACTGTATGATCACATGTTGTTGTGTACCGCATGCAGTCATCATACTGTATAAAGATTCATCCATTCAGGCAGGAATGAGACCCGGACCCTGGAGGTGCAAGGTGACAGTGCTAACCACTGAGCCACCGCGCTGCCATATCACATAAAGACTATGTCATTTCATTATTTATTTCCTGATGACTTGATAGAAAAACCATCAAAATCCAAAGCACTTATTATTATTCGAAATTGAGCTGATGCACAGTCTAGATCTGATCTCTTTTTCCATCATTGTGATAAGTAACAGGACGCTCATTTTACGCTTTTTTATTTATTTATTTTTTTTTTATTAACGTGAAGAACTGATCCGTTACGCCTGATCCACTCAAGTACCTGTCGACTGTAGAGAGATTTAAGCTTCTTACATCCTTGCGTATGTTTTTCCTTTCCTTCTTAAAAGCTTTCAGAAATCTGATTGAAACGGCGCCTTGTTTATTTTATCAATAAGATCAAAATCCGAGGCAACTCACAGCTACGTTCCTCTCACGAGGAGGATTAGCAATACTCGCTAAGTGTCGTTAACAATCCTACCTCCCCAGATTATAATGATTCATGCGCGTATAATCGGAGCTTCCTCGTGATGGCTGAGCAGAGATCCTGTGCTTCCGCTTTACGAGCCTAAAAATGATGCTGTGTGTGCGTGTGTGTGTATGTTTGTGCCTGGCCCTGAAAGCCGGAAAAATTGTTTAAAGCCACGCAAACAGGCATCCTGGCTGATGGATGGCAGGTACGGCGCCGTGCTCGGCCATGGGATGACAGCCGGGACTTCCTGTACTGTGTGCTGTGTTTAACCGCAGCAGGTAAACTTTAAGACCACCGCGGCCTCGCGACGTTTACTCAACGTAAACCAAGCACTTCCTACTCGACGAGTGTAACGTAAACGCCCCAAGCTGTAAACACAAGAGAGAAAGAGAGAGAGAGAGAGAGAGAGAGAGAAGCTACAGTATGATGCCAAACAGCTATTGTGTCTATAACAGTTGTGCCTAAAAGTTTTGGTACCCTTCATGAAAAAGTGGTGCAAGAGGTGTAAAAAAAAAAAAAAAAAAAAAGATTATAAACCAGCCGTGGCCATCTGTGAGTCCACATGTGTGGAAGAGAGCGGCTGTATGTATTTTTTTTAAGTTAAAACGTGTTAACCTTTTACCTGCACCATTTACAGTAGTTGTTGGCATGTGATATAAGGAAGCTGGATGATGGACAGGAACATGCAATGACCAAAATCTGTATATGCAGAGGCTAGTTTTAAAATTATTGAGTAGTTTTAAATGAGCCTGTCATATCTCATTCCTAGTCAAGGAAAGGAAAGTGAATAAAATACTGTATAGAACAGTATGCAGGAAGCATTTCCTAAATGACCACCCTGGAATCTGTGAATGACATTTCCTGACTCTTTTATATTAAAAGTAAAAATATATTTAGAAATGCTTAAGATCTCTTTGTAAGAGCTTTCTTTATATGGAAGTTGCTCAGGAACAATGCACTCGAGTTTTCCCTAAACTTGCGCATGCAAAGCAGCATTTTATTTTATGCTAACGCCAACGCTCAAAGGTACCTTTAGAGAAAAAAAAGAAGATAAAAACGTCGCCTCTGCTGTTTGACCTTTATGCACTAGTTTGACATTTCTGAAGTGTTTGCCCGGCATGTCCCTGCGAGGCACAGGAAGTGGCCACGGCACGTAGAAGCTTTCCTGTGCATTGTGTTAAAGACCTTGAGTCAGGCTTTGATGCTGTTTCAGAGAGAGAGGAAAAAAGAAAGAGAGAAAGAAAAAGAGAAGGTAGGATTGAGGATTTGGGACAGTAGGAATAAATAGCTAATTGAGGAACTGATAAGTACACTGAGACCTTGGGCTTTTTAAAACCTGGATGAGGAGATGAGTGATTGTGCCAGAGATGCTGGACTGCTTAGAGCGGCAACTTCTAAGGAAATAAATGTGGAATAAAGTCAAGTTGTATAAAACATACATAGGCTATTCTTAGGGTTAGGGTTAGGGGATAGTCTATATTTCCCAAACATTCTTTTAGTGACGGTGGCTACTGGCGACTCCTTCTAAAAATATTAAACAGTTTTTAATAAATTTATATCAGAGCTGCTGTTTTAGAAAAGTAATAATACCTCAACTCACCCAGTCAGAAACAGGAATTAAATTGGGTTTGATTGAAAACTAAAATGTGATAAATAAATAAATAAATACTATATTAATTACCATATGATTATATATTATATGAAATAAAAAAAAATAAGTCTAAAAGATTTCTAAAACAGAATAATTTCATAGTTGAATATGTAAAAAAACAACAACACCTCATTCACAACATTCAAACATCCACATATACAGTTACACATATTATAGTTACTGTATAGTAATAGTTAACCCTAACCTAGGGTTAATAGTTATAGTTAATCCTAACCCTAACCCTAGATAATTTCATAAGAAGAAAATAATTTTTTGGGTTTTGTTTTGTGATTTATTTTCTACATTCTAGAACATTTGTTTTAATTATGTAATAAAACATATGCCATTAGGTAATTAAATAACAGCAACAAGGACAGCTGTTCTGGAACAGATTTGTCAAGTGCATTCGCAAAACTCATAATGCACCAGGATGAAACTGTCTCTCATGAAGACCTTCCCAGGAAACGAGACCAAAACTTACCTCTAAAATCACCAATTAACAGAACCTCTGATTAGAGCCAGTATAAAGGCTTTACATATATACATTTATTTGTGTATTATTTCAGCTGTGAATTTAAAAAAAAAACTATTTTAAAATCTATACTGTTTCACATCAATATCCACTGTTTAAAGGAAATTATTGTATATTTTGGACACTTGGACGCCTTCAGTGTTGTTATACAGTGTTGAAAGAAATAAAAATCATGAAAGCCTGTGGAATTAGAAGGAGTGTACAAACTTTTGACTGGTTGTGTACATGATAAAAATATAAAATGATGAAACATTACAACAACACCACTGCCAGGTGAACCAAACAACATTCACAAACTATATACCAGCAAACTGTTGACAGAATCAGGGACACCTGTCAAGGCTCACAGAAAAGACAATGCAGCATAAATCACAAAAATAATAATAATAATAAAAATAATAATAATAATAATTTCACAGCTAAAATAATGTACATTTATTTGTGTATTAGGCATGCCAACTTAACATAAGTGTGTTTTTGAATTTACAGCTAGTACTGCAAATTGTGTGTGTGTGTGTGTGTGTGTGTGTGTGTCCGTGTGCGTGTGTGTCCTTTAAAAAGTACTCGCAATGTAAAGGTGCTTCCTGTGTTATAATACAGAGTGCTCCTGGCTGGGTATCAGATCTTTTTGAGGCGGACCTTGTATTACTAACGGACATTTCAACTGACAACTACACACACACACACACACACACACACACACATCCACAAACACACACACACTTAAACTGACACACAGGGGCAAACATGTCAGGTGTTGTTACATCACCTACAGCTTGCAACCACAGTAACCGCATAGGTAATCGCCGCATATCGTGAACGCTTGGCTTATCCGTTACACACGACTCGAGTAATTACTACACACTCACCCACACACACACAGAGAGTGTGTGAGCGAGCAGGAAAAGCAAGACTTCCTACACACATCCTGAACTTCTGAAACGATCCCAGCTCTGCTGTAATTGTACTGTAAGGTCAAAGGTGAGGAAATGGAGGTGGTGAATCCTCATTAAACAGAAAAAGATAGATAACTCACTCACTCACTCACTCACTCATCTTCTATACCGCTTTATCATGTATTCAGGGTCGCGGGGGCCTGGAGCCCATCCCAGGAGGCTTAGGGCACGAGGTGGGGTACACCCTGGACAGGGTGCCAATCCATCACAGGGCACACACACATATACACACACTCACACTCTCATTCACACCCATTCGCGGGTGTCGCGGGGACCTGGATCCCACTACGGGCAATTTGGGAACGCCAATCAAACTAACCTACATGTCTTTGGACTGTGCGAGGAAACCGGAGTACCCGGAGAAAACCCACCAAGCACGGGGAGAACATGCAAACTCCATGCACACAGAGATGGGAATCGAGCCTGGCCGGGAATCGAACCCGGACCCTGGAGGTGCAAGATAGATAACATTTTGTTTTATTTTTCCCTCTCAGCCAGCAGTTTAATAACTCGCACATACTACTACTACTACTACTAGTACTACAAAGAATAAACTTTTTATTTATTCAACTTTTATCCCCCCCTGAACTACTAGAACGATTTGTTTGTCTCACACGGCGTTCGGGATCTGAAAGACAAGCAAACGAGAAAGTGAGCTCAAACGCAAAGATTTATGTGGGACGGGAACCGTTCAGAGGCGCTAGCTAGTGAGTTCGGCTCTTGTTAGCGCTCCGGTGTCTCTGATTGGCTGCTTCGGCCAAGGGCTGATGGGAAACGGATCGCTCGGCCCGAGTTCTCTGAGCTGCTGTCGTTTATTTGATGTGACCAGCAGACAGTTCCCTATATGCAGCCCAATTTAAGTGTTTGTATGTTTGTGTGTGTGTGTGTGTGTGTGTGTGTGTTTGTGCTTTAAACAGCCTCCCACTCCGCTGTCAGAAACACAGCTTCACCATGCACCACTGAACACACCATCACACACACACACACACACACACACACACAAATATGTACAACTATTCAGACCTCAAACTGTTCTCACAGAACGATGACTTGTTTTTATATAACTCTCCCTCACTCTCTTTCTTTCTTCTTCCTGCCTCTCTCTCTCTCTCTCTCTCTTTCTCTCTTTTTCTCTTCGTCTTTCCTTTTGCAAATCCCTCTGCTACCCCACGTCAAGCCAAACCCCAGACATCAAGGCAAACAAATTGCATTTATGCTCATCTGAAAGCACTTGAGTCAAACAAGCGTTTGAAGCTTTATTTCTCTTTCTGAAAAGAGCGCGCACTTATTAGGGCCTTCGCGATCGCTCGTGGAAAGCCGTCTCCGACTTCAAGCGGCTCACCTCATCAAAGATTCTCTTAGAAAAACGTGCGCCGGCACTCCTCCCATTTACACTCGTCTCGCTTTTGTGCGTGTGGCAGGTACGCGACGTGTCAGGAAAGGATTATGGGATTGAAGCGGCAAAGGTGTGTAGCTCAAGGAGGCAATATGTCAAACAAGGGCTTAACATGACATTATCCCACCTTTCTCTCTCTCTCTCTCTCTCTCTTTCTCTTACTTTATTTCTCTCTCGTCCTTTCTCTCTCTCTCTCTCTCTAGGGTTGATTAGGGATGGGGATGGGGGGGGGGTGTAAACTTTTAGAGGTGAGCTGTGTGCTCCTTCCTGGAAACAATCCTCTGTCTGTGTGCACACAAGCACATTTTCATGCAAATCCACTGTCACAATTTCCAGGCCTTAATAGCTTCTTACAAATGATGCACCATTACAACGAGCTTTATTTAAACAAATTTAATACGCCTTTAATCAAGGAAGAAAGCGCTCGCAAAGGTCACACTCGCTCGGGATGCACCCTCGCGGAGTATTAGCTCAAGGGGAGGAAGCATTATTTCATGGGGGGGAAGTCATTTTAAGCAAATCTTTATTTACATTTTTATTTAGTTATTAAATTTTATTTCATCACATACAAGGGAAGGCTCGCCCACCCGCTCCTTCTCCCAACCTCATGCACTCACTCACACACACACACACACACACACATGAAGATACGCACTCAATTAAGAAGCTATCTAGATGAAGAGAAGTGTGTGTGTGTGTGTGTGTGTGTGTGTGTGTGTGTGTGTGTGTGTGTGTGTACGTGTAATATAAAAGATGGTGGCTTGTGCGAATGTAAAATATACAAAGCTGTAAGAGAGAAAAGGAAAGAGAGGATATAAATGAATAAAGACACTGAGATATTCTCAACACACTTTCTTCTAATAACTGCTTTGTGTTTTATAGGCAGGTGCTTTATCTGTGTCTCTGTGCTTTAGAATCAGAATTACTCTGTTTCTCTGTGCTTTGAAAGCAGAAACAATCTGTGTCTCTGTGCTTTATAATCATATACACTGTATCTCTCTGTTTTACAATTAGAAACGATATGTGTTTCTGTGCTTAATAATCAGATACACTGTATCTCTCTGTTTTACAATTAGAAACGATATGTGTTTTTGTGGTTTTTAATCAAATACACTGTGTCCCTTTGCTTTAGAATTGGATACACTGTGTCTCTGTTCTTTAGGATCAAAAACAGTATGATACACTGTGCTTTATAATTAGTGTGTCTCTCTGTTTTAGAAATAGAAACAATATGTGTCTCTGCATTTTATAATCAGATACACTGTATCTCTGTGCTTTAGGATCAGAAGCAATCTGTGTCCCCTTTCTGTATTTTTTTTAAATTAAATACACTGTGTCTCTTTGCTTTAAAATCAGATACACTGTGACTTTGTGCTTTAGGATCAGATCCCATTGTCTCTGTGCTTTTTAATCAAATACACTGTGTCTCTTTGCTTTACAATCAGATACACTGTGACTTTGTGCTTTTAAATCAGATACACTGTATCTCTGTGCTTTAGAATCAGAAATAATCTGTTTCTTTGTGCTTGCAAATCAGATACACTGTGTCTCTGTGCTTTAGAAAAAAAAATGGTATCTGTGTACTTTAAAATAAAAAACAACGTGTCTCTGTACTTTAAAATCAGATGTACAGTATTGTGTCTCTGTGCATCAGAATTAAACATACTTTGTCTCCGTACTTTAGAATCAGAAACGATCTGTTTCTCTGTGCTTTCAAATCAGATACACTCTGTCTCTGTGCTTTATAATCAGATATACTGCGTCTCTGTTCTGTGTCTCTAGATTTTAGAATCAGATACTTACAGTAAAATGTGTCTTTTGGATTTTATAATCAGATAATTAAAATGTTTTTTGTTTTATAGTCATGCTTAATTTGTGTGTCTGTGCTTTATATTCAGATACTTACTTTATGGCTCTGTGCTTCAGAATCAGATACTCAAAGTTTGTCTCTGTGTTTTATAGACAAGTACTCAAGCTGTCTTTCTTTTTATTAAATGATATCTGTTAAATAATCAGCTACTTTAACTTTGTCTTACATTGTGTCCCCTATGCTTTAGAAGATTATACTACAATGGTGTCTCTGTGTTTAAGAGCTAGATACTTAAACTTACTCTTTGCTTTACAGTTAATACTTTAACTTTGTCTCTGGGTTTTAGTGTGAGATACTTAGAGTATGTGTCTGTGCTTTGGATTCAGATACTTACTGTAGACTGTGTATCTGTGCTTTATATTGAAATACTTAAACTTTGTGTCTGCACCTTGTATTTAGACATTTATTGTGTCTCTATGTCTTATAGTCAGATACTGCACCTGTGCTTTGCAGTGATTCATAATCAGGTACTTAAAATGTGTCACTGTTTTATAGTCAGATGCTTACTGTGTCTTTGTACTTTTTAATTAGATACTTAATCTGTGTCTTTGTGCTTTATAGTCATATCCTCCACTGTCCAAGTACTTTATAATGAGATGTTTAAGCTGTGCGCCATTGCTGTGCTTCCGGTGGTGAATGTGTGTCTCTGTGCTTTATAATGAAATACTCTTTGCTTTAGAATGTGAAGTGATGTTTCTGTGCTTAAATGTTGGATATATAAATTTTCTCTGTGCTTTATAATCAGATACTTAACTAGCTTCTCTCTGCTTTATAATCAGATAGTTAACTAGTTTATTTGTGCTTAATAGACAGATACTTAACTAGTTTCTCTGTGCTTTATAATCAGTTAATTAATTTCTCTGTACTTCAGTCCGATACTTAACTACTGTAGTTTCCCTGTGCTTTATAGATCTACACTTAACTAGTTTCCCTGTGCTTTATAGATCTACACTTAACTAGTTTCTCTGTGCTTTATATATCTACGCTTAACTAGTTTCCCTGTGCTTTATAGATCTACACTTAACTAGTTTCCCTGTGCTTTATAGATCTACACTTAACTAGTTTCTCTGTGCTTTATAGATATACACTTAATTAGTTTCTCTGTGCTTTATAGACCTATACATAACTAGTTTCTCTCTGCTTTATAGACAGATACTTCACTAGTTTCTCTGTGTTCTATAGACAGATACTTCAGTAGTTTCTCTGCACTTCATAGTCAGACACTTAACTAGTTTATCTATGCTTTATAATCAGATACTTAACTAACTAATTTTTCTGTGCTTTATAGACAGATACGTAACTAGTTTATTTGTGCTTTCTAAATAGATAGTTACTTGTTTTTCTGTGCTTTATAGACATATACTTAACTAGTCTGTTTGTGCTTTCCAAAGAGATAGATAACTAGTTTGTCTGCACCTTATAGACAGATACTTAATTAGTTTCTCTGTGCTTTACAGACACATACTGTACTTAACTAGCTTCTATGTGCTTTAAAATCAGATGCTTGGCTAGTCACTGGGTGCTTCATAGCAAGATACCTAACTAGTTTTACTGTGCTTTATATTCAGATACTTAACTATTTTCACTGTGCTTAATAGATGGATAGTTAAGTATTTTCATTGTCCTTTCTAATCAGATAGTTAACTAATTTCTGCATGCTTTATAGGCAGATACTTAACTCGTTTCCCAGTCCTTTATAGTTCGATATATTTGTTTTTGTGCTTTTGAGTTTGTTACTAAAATGTCATCTCTGTGTTAGATAATTGCATTTCCGGTGATTGACAGGCAGATGCTGAAATGTGTAATATTTAAACAGTGTCGTATGCATTAACTGCAAAATACAATTCATGTCTTCATGATTTAGAGTCATATACCAAAACTGTGTCTCTGATTTAAAGTCAGATATTGAAATGTTAAACTGTGCCTTTTTTTTTTTTTTTTTAATGAAAAAGCCGTAGCTGTATCTAGGGACCATGCGCTATGACCCAGTAAGGCTGATTATCCCTGTTGTTACACCCCCAATTTGAATATGCACGCTTCCAGCCATTCCATCTTCACATCCCTCATCCAAATGTGCGTAACTCTATCATTCCTAAGTCACATATTATACCAATAAACCTTAAATTAAAAGCATTGCTCTGGTGCAAGGGGAATTGTTCTTATTAAATGGCTTACTTTGGATGAGAAAATGAAAGAGATTTATTAAAGGCAAGGAGACGCAGGCAACATATGCAGTGTTAAATTGTAAAAAGTGACCTTGTGCTTCAAAGTGAACATATGTGCAGTACATATATAAATATTTTAAGTTGTCCCTTTGGATAGTTAATTAGTTAGTTAGTTAGTTAGATAGTTAGTTTAGCTATGTTTTGGATCAAAAAAGGACATGGTTAGATGTTTTCAAAAAGTTTTCAAAAATATTTAAATTAATAATAAAAATAATGTCCAAAATAAATTGCAGATTTATATTTATAATCTATGAAATATTAAATATTTCTAACTGCTAAACTTGTCATTTCAATGAAGTCAAGTTTAAGCGCTGTTTTATGCTTAAAGCACTAAATAACATATTATATACTAGATGTTCAAGTCAAACTGCGACTTGTAGTCTCAAGAACAGAAGAATGATGGTGTAAAACTGATTTATAGACGAACATTTATGAAAGACAAGCACAGTACGGTGATGAGATGGTGGTTAGGAGCCCACTGTAGTTGTTCCCTGATCCTTGAAAATCAATGGATAACTTTTCATTAACTTACAGAAAAGACGACTCTATCAGTGGGAACTCTACACACAATCATTCACCAACACCACTTGCACATTACAGGAGCTCGTCTGTGAGTTATTGCCACATCCCCCGTACAGTCTTGACCTCACTCCAAGCCACATGTTTGGGCCACTAAAGGAGTTCCTGGGAGGCCAGCATTTTAGACGTGATGCAGGCAGTCCGATCATGGCTCCAGTGTTTAGAGAAAACTTATTACCTTGATGGTATTCAAGCACTTATGAAACACTGGGTTAAGTGCATTAGTGTAGTGGGGATTATATAGAGAAATAAAGGAAGTTTTTACTTTCATAACTATGTTCTGTTATTTTGCGCAATCAAAATTCCTGGTTTGACTTGAACGCAGCTTATAATTTGTCAGAAATGTACAGTAGTGTTCACCTGAGCTTTAAATTACATTGACAGCATGTTTTTTTTTCACAAAATAGTACACACAATGAATCTCACAATAAATTTGTGTGTGAGCGTAAGAATGTGTCTATGTGGAGCCATCTTAATCCCTGTTAACCCTTCCTGTGCTAATGCCCCGTTCTTGGGGTGGCATTTAGGCGGAATGAATTGCTTGCTTAGCCACAGCTAACTAAATAAAAGTCAGCAGGAGCGGAGAGTATGAAAAATGGATTTTCATTACCGTTTCATTGATTCTAGTAAATAACGGGCCCCCGGCCTACGACGCAGGGCCTGCGAAAAAAAAAAAAAAGGTAATAATGTAATCTAAGGTGACACCCACCAAAATGCATGTGGACAAAAATCATCCGTGAATATTAAAGGCAAGCCCTGAAGACAAGGAGGAGGAGAGGAAGGGTTTCGCCGGCGCGTTGAAATGCATGCAGATTGCCGTCTAACCTATTTAAGGGAAAAAAACTCCCCCCCCCCCAAAATTAAAGGTTCTTGTCATAAATCACATTTTCTAGCACGGATATGCCTGGTTATGCCACTGTTTACCGGAAACCTGAAAGGTTAAAACACGTGGTGCATTAAATTGTACAAGGATAATTAATACTTTTCTCCTGGCTGTTTATAAAAAAAAATAAGAAAAAAATAAAACAGGAAATGGAATGAGCTGAACTGTGACAACGAAGTAATTTTTAGGAGGCAAAAAAAAATAATCTACCGGGGCAGAGAGAGAAAGTGGGAAAGGAAGAAAACAATGTGGAAGAGAATCTTAAAATAACTCCAGTAAGGGACCTAAAATAGGTTTAAATAGCCAAGTTATAATTTCACACCTTTCCATTTTTTAGTCAATTACCTGTTTCTAATAAAGCCCATGATGATCACGCGTACATGCACACACACATAGAGAGAGAGAGAGAGAGAGAGAGAGAGAATAAAGGTGAGAGCTCACCTCAGCTCTGGGCCATGATAGAAGATGTGTCAAAACACACACAAATTCACACACTCATCTAAAAGTCATCCAATAGATTCACCCATTTCATGCCTTACCCCTTAAGCCAGAGTGCTTTATCAGGTTGTGCTCGCTGTCACCAATTAGTAGCTGTTACCACATATGGCAAAGGGCTCCTAATTTGCCGGCTCTGTTCCAGAGGTGTTGACCCTCAGCGTTGCTTAAATATAACACTCAGATAGCACACACCTACTGTAAATGGTGTCACCTCTAACACTTTTAAGACTGCTGTTATGTACTTAGCGATGAATTTACTGTTCGGCAGGTCACGTATAATTTATCTTGTCTTTCTCTTGAACGTTTATTCGTCTTCAGTAAAAGCTGCGATGTTGATGCGACCGGAGTGACATATAAGAGTCATAGTTACACCTTTAAACTCTCACACTATGTGAAAAATGTTAAAAAAATTATTGCATTACTATTTCTCTTGGACGTAAACATGCAATCTGTATATTTACGGTGTAGACATGCCAACTGAATTAATCTGGCACCTTTAGAGAAAGTCTAAGGCTGACTGAAAGTGAGGTTGGGTTAATTAAGTGTGTGTGTGAGAGAGAGAGAGTGTGTACATAATGTCCAAGGCCACCGTGCTGTGAGGAGAAGGGACCTGACATGCGTCTGCACCCATTATGCCGGCCTCTTTTGCTGCACATCGCCTTCAGTTTTAGCTGCTTCACTACGTACACTGTTTAAAGAATAATGACCTTACACACACACACACACACACACACACACACACACACACACACACACACAAACATACTACTTAGGGTGGCTGAGGCCTGAGGCTTTTTCACAGCTAACTTAATCTTGAGGTCTCCGTACTCAGACTGTTTAATTTTAGAATTTCTTTCGATCGAGAAAAAGTCGAGTTTAATATTAAAAAATGATTTTACAATATAATATTCATTACCGTCCTTATAAACTCTTACTACTATCAAAATTCAAGAGACTTTATTAGCTATTTGTCCACAGTATGAGTCCACTGGCAGTATGAGTACATTGGAATTTTGTTTGCAGAAAATCTCTGAGTTAGTGATAAGATACAGTAGAAAGATAGATAAAGTAGAATGAACTTATAATACAAGAATAAATAGACAAAGGATTAAAGCTAACAGGCTATAACACTATAACAGTTATCTATCACACTGTCATGCATTTAAACCATGTTCCCCAGATATTCAACTAATGCGCTCCAAATTTACAAACTGCACTTTGTCATGAGGTTACATCGAGCAGATATAAAATTAAGTATTAAAAATGTACAAAATAATGTGACTTTAGCTAAGCAGCTAGCATCTCTCTCTACACAGTATGCAAAGTAAGTTAGCATATCATGCTTACCTTACTGTCATCCCATTTAATACATTAAAAAAAAAAAAATTAGCAGGTTGTTATGATATTACAGATGCTAGGTCTAAAGTATTCTGCTTTCTTTGTTTGGTTACTCCAATGATTAACCCTCTGTGAAATGCTAAAGCTACAGTTCCTTGCTAAAAATAATGTTTGGTCTGATTATCATTTACCTGCTAAAACACATAGGCTACTTGGTTACATAGATCTACTGGAAAGTTCTGGAACCAGGTTGCTGGAAACAGTTCACAGTTCTTATGTACCATTGCAGTATAAAATACTAGCATTAGTACCTGACATTGACAAGAAATGAGCTTGTAGAAAAAGTTCAAATGTTACAGTTAAAAGAAGAATCTGATGAGCTTTAATCAGTGATATTATTATTTCAGGTTAAAGCCCACGTACATGTCTGCCTGTCTTTCTGTATGGCAGAACTCCCTGCCTGACTTAATTATACAAATAAAGTTTGAGTATCTTGTTTACGCTAAATTGTACTTCTTTCGTCAGCCCAATATATTCCCTGTTCGGTAATTGGAGATCACAGATTAAAAATCACAAAAGTAGAGCGTTAAAATTCACTTATATCACTTCAGCACTATTACTTTAGTAGAGAAAATATGAACTAAACTCAGTAAAAATATTCATTTTAGCTTTTATAATTAATATCCTTTTGATGCAGGTGTTTGTTTGCATTGAGCAAGTAGCTTATTCTAAAGAAGATTATTAAATATGCCACATAACTTTTCATAACGTCACTTTTATTGCAACGCACAGACAAAATCCTTCTTTTATATATGTGTTTGAACAATGCTTTTACACTGTTAGCTATATATACCATGTAATTAGCATGCACTAGTAACTAGCTATAAGTCTAATTTACTTGACAGCCTAGTGCGAGTTTTCCTGTTTGGTATTTATCTCTTGATAGTTTGCTAGCTTTATTCTGCTGATTTTCAGAGAATTGTATTGTAAGTATGAAGACAACCAGGGGATATCATATAATTATAGAAGCAAGATGGTTAAAAGTTGCTAGCTTGTGTGACTAGCCATGGATCAGTGTGTCAGGGCAGACTAGCTGTTGGAGCCGACCGCATTACTTCACCCCACCTGTTGTCAAAAATATATTTAATTATTCTGTATGCACTTTGAAAAGCTAATGCTAGCTGTATTTAGAGTATTAATTAGGCTAACTGTGCCCCAACCTGTAAATTTACCTCAAGCTGCTTTAGCAAGTTTAGAGCTTTTACTGTCAGCTATTTAACTAAATTTGTTGGTATCTCTCTCTCTCTCTCTTACATGCTAACTCTCTCAAGCCTTACTGTCTGTTACAGAAATGTCATCTGATCTCTTTCTCCTTGAGGCTGAGATCTTTTTTCTCCTCCAGATTTAGCATCTAGTGGCGTTTCGCCTTTAGCAGTGCCTCAGCTCTAAATACGATTTAGAGGGTGAACTGAGAGATAGAAACAGAGAATGACTAAATGAGAGAAATAGATAGAGAAGGAGAGAGAGAGAAATTGTAACAGTGAACAATCCAGAAAAGACAAAGTGATTGTTAAGACAATGAGTACTCATGTGCTTGAGTGGCATCAACTATCCACGCTAAGCCACGCTTGAGCCACCGCTGTCTGCGTGACTGATCTTTTCCCCAAATTTAGCTTCCTTTTGCTTTTTTTGCTTTTGACCTTTTTTTTTTTTTTTAGGTCACTGGGCCTTACAAATGTCTATGCTAGTCCAGCTAGCATTAGCATACAGAGAGCAGGGCTTTCTATCCTAATCTATAACTTCCAATGAGGAAAAAAATCCATTAATACCCCAAAACCCATGCAATACACACAAACACACAGAAACACAGAGCAGGATTACACATTCCCAAGAGTTGGGGGATTTTGCAAAAAACAAACAGCTAGAATTTTATTTTTGTCCTCTAAATTTTCCTTCTTTCCTTTAGTGTATTGGTATTCTGTCTTTTTATATCATGCTCCGTCTGATTCACTTTGAGCGAACAGCACACTTCCAGACTTAATTGGTTAAGCAGTTCTGCTGTGAGTAATTCTATAATCGAGGAAGTGTCAGGCATGTGCAAGTAGCTACACGCTACAGTCCATGATTCAGACCTCCCCTGTGGTTAACACTCACCAAAAACATGCACAAAATCACTTTTAATCACTTTAAAGAGCAGCAATAACAACAACAACAACAATAATAATAATAATAATAATAATAATAAAATGATGGCTGTTCATGACAAACTGGAATTGGTTGTGCAGAATAACAGAACACATTTATGAGAGTAAAAACTCTATTTTTTTTAAAACACTAATTTTTCTACATAACCCCCTGCTACGCTAGTAAACTTATCCCAGCGTTTCAAGATTTTCATGAAGTCATGATCAGACTGCCTGCTTTCTTGTCTGAAACACTGGCCCTCCCAACTCCTTTAATTGCTTAAACATATAAAATTTGTTGACGTGTTGGTAAATGATTTTGTTAACTGTTTCCACAGAATGATGCGTCTCTTCCGCAAGTTGACGACAAGTTATCCGTCAATTTTCAAGGATCAGGCGTTTCACTCACAAAATTTTCACGGGAACGACTGCTGTGGGATCCGAGCCACCTCAGCCGGGATTGTCATTCATGGACGTACGACCTCTTCTAAAACATTTGCACCGTTCTAATGTTTTACTGCGGCTAAGAGTCCCATCACCGTATTGTGCTTGAAGTCTGTTTTACTGCTTCATTCATGAGAAAATTTTATCACAAGTTCCGGTTAGGTTTGAATGTCTTATGTACAACATCTGAAACTTGCATGCTTTTGGCTTCGCATTACCTATTAAGAGTATTAAACTATTTCTTCATAACACACAAAAACAAAGGTTAAAAAAGGGCCAAAAACCAAATTAGAGTAGAAAGCTCTCCTTTTTTGAAAAACACAATCACAAATTGTCCCTTTTATTAATTTATATGGAAGCGCCTTTACATCGTATCCGCTTTCAACCATTGGTTTCCGACTTAAGGAAGGGTTAGTCTGCGGATACCATGTGATACTTCTTTTGCAGAGTATTTCCAAGGCTATGACTTACTAATCATTAACTAGTTCGCATTTCAAGTACAATACAATATTCTCTGATTATTCAGGACAATTAGCAAAGATAAACACAGACTGAAGTACTTTTTTTTTTGTTGCAGCTAGCTAGCATAGCCTCTGGCTGCGCTATAATTATTCCTATTAGCGAATTAAGTCATTACCTAGGATTCTTCCGCTTTTCATCAACCCGCGCAAATTACCTTTTAGTTCTGTAAATGGACTCCGAGCCCAACCTGATTTTCCCTGGACTTTTCTGTAATTTTCTGTAATGACTTGTGTTCAGGCAGTGTGTGAATGGCCCTGGTGATGGATAGAGCGGCTTTTCCGCCTGAAATGTTTGACTGATAACTTTCACGTGTGCTTTCACTGGACCGTGTGAAGTGCTTGAACCTGCTGGCTAGGAAAGGTGCTACATAAATACTCTGCTGTTTGATTACCGATTATCAGCTGCGCTGGCTAGACACATTAGCAACGTTGCCATTTATTGCATTGCTTCATTAGAAATCAAATGCACAGAGTTCAAATATACCCGGTGTCATTGAGGTTTTACATATACAAATAGACTGAGAGTTGTGTTATGTGTTTAAAATGCAAGGACAAAGCTTTCATGGCTACAGAGTTTCTGAGGAGACAACACGGTTATTTGTTTATTTTAAATAAGACGTGCCAATTACTTAATTAACATACGGTATTTAGGCCATAAGCTTCAAGTCAAACCTGGACTTTTGATTATGCAGAATAAAAAAAAAAACACAGTTATGAGAGTTAAAAACTCCCTTTATTTCACTCTATAATTCCCTGCAACACGAATGTACTTATTCCAGCATTTAAAAAGTGCTTGGATTCCATTAGGGTAAAAAGTTTCCTTAGTATGCCGGAATCGTGATCGGACTGCTTGCTTCACATCTGAAATGCTGGCCTCCCAGGAACTCCTTTAATGGCCCGAACATGTAAAAATGACTCAGAGAGGGGTCAGGACTGTACAGGGGGTATAGCAATAATAATCCCAGACAAGTTCCTGTAATGTGCAAGTGGTGTTCGTGAATGATTGTGTGTACAGTTTCCACAGACAAATGCATGTCTTCTGCATGTTGGGGACAAGTTATTCGTTGATTTTCAAGCATTCAGGCATCCCACTCACTTAAGGTTAGGGTTAGGAACACAGGAACGGCTGCAATGGGCTCTGAGCAATTTCGGCTGGGATCGTCATTCACGAACATTTGACTTTCTTTAAAATGTTTGCACCTTTCAAATGTTTTACTGCTGCTAAAAGTCTCATCACTGTACTTTGCTTTAAGTCTTCTATAAATGTCAACCGGTTTTATACCTTTATTCAAGTCCTGGTTTGACTTGAAGGGACATTTTGGTATCTCCTTTTTTTTATTAAATATCACTTATGAAAATTTATATTTAAAAATAGTTTTGTGTTTGTTTTCTTGACGAATAAATTATCGAATAACTAAAAGTCTGAAATTTCCTTTGGAATCAGTAAAGGATCTATCTACTCTATCTATCTTTCTGACGGAGGTGGACGTACAGAGAAATTTGTCTGTCTGCTGAACTCTGACTCTAAGCATAGAATGAGGAAAGAAACAAAACATGTAATGTCTTTTAAACCTAGCTTTATTTCATAGTAACATTTCAATATTGTACAGTTTAAACCAACTTTGATATTAAATAAAGATTTATTTTATGACCAAATTTTTTTAATCAAATGATCTCACATGGGGTCATAACCACTAGATTGGGAACACTTATATTAATTGAATTCTCAACACAAGATTCACACAAAATTAACCAATTCACATTTTAGGAATCAGCCCTCCAAGAGGAGTTAACTGTATAAAAATGACTTGACTGTGTGTCGAAGGTTTGAGTCCATTCTATTAAACAAAATCCTTTTTTCCACAGTAAGGTTTGGATATCGTCAGTGATTTAGCGACGGAGCCGAAGCTGGTGCTGAAAGTGTGTTTGTGTTGTGTTCAGCACATGAACTTTGATTGCCGCTGTTTGATGAATGACATGTTTGAAACATGCATGAACATAAGATAATGGATGATAATGATGCTAATGAACACCCAAATGAAGGAAAACTGTGGTGGCGGTAAAGTGTGTGTGCATATGTGAGTGTGTTAAAAGCATGTGATACGATGTTGTTTTATGCGCCAGTTTGCAGCTTGAACTCAGGAAGTATTTTGCACCTTTTAGAGTGAACCGTGGGTGGTCAAAGAAAAGAGAGTAAACGCTCTCACTTGCTCTCTTTTCTCTCTCTCGCTCTCTCTCTCTGTGTGTGTGTGTGTGTGTGGGTGGGTGTATAACCTGTTCATGTCCACCATCTGGTCCTAGTTATCCTCTGCCCTGGTTTGTGTAATTGCCCGAGCCGACATCACTTTGAGCCCAGCTGTAGGTAACGCAAAGTTTTCAAACAAAAAGTGCACTGGGATAAAGTGACTACTTTTTCTTTTTTTCTGTTTTTCTTTTTTTGGTGGTGGGTGACCTCGTAATGGTTACTTGAATTAATCAGAATTCTATTCACCGTGGAATTCGTTCTCAGGACAGCCAGAGCCGGGTCTCGTCTTAATCACATCCTGCTCTCCATGGGCCGCAGCCGCACGCTCGGGGCCAGGACTGCACTTTAAACCCGGGGAAGGTCAGGCTTCGCCGGGCTCCAGCTGCTCACGAGCCCCTCATAATCACCGGCTAGTGCGGCGGATGTTATCGTACTTGTGCGGATATGAAAGGATTGCAAGGATCAAAAGGACACGTGTTCTGAGGGCAGGTAGACAGACTGGAGGAACTGGAGGATATCAAGATTATTACAGGAAGGACTTAAATCCATCTCTCACCCAAGTCATGTAGTGTGTGTTCTCATGCTTGACTCGTGCAACCTCTGTTGTGACTCCACAGGTTGACGCCTCAACATATAATGTACTGTATATATACTGTACAATCAAGTCCATAAATATTTAAACAGTGACACAATTTCCACAGTTTTATTTCTGCAAACCAGCAAAACGCATTTGAAACTGGCATTGAAGTGTAGGTGTTCAGCTTTAATTTAAGGGGTCTAACAAAAATAATAATTTAAAAAAGTAATCGTAAAAAAGTAATTAAACAACTGACTGATAAACAGTCAGTTGGCCAGTAGTGGCCTGTTTCTCTGTTACTCTGTGCCAAAGTGAGGAGAGAAAAGGTCTAGCGTCCAAGTATCGAATTCGCATTTGGGCGGCGTAGAGGTTAGCACTGTGGCCTCACACCTTCAGGGTAGAGAGCCTGATTCCTGCCTTGGTAGTTGGTGCGTGAAGTTGATGCATATTCTCCCCGTGCTTGGTGGATTTCCTCCAGGTATTCCAATTTCCTCCCACAGTCCCAAGACATGCAGATTAGACTACATGGTGTTCCCAAATTGTACATAATGTGTATGTGTGTGTGTGTGTGTGTGTGTGTGTGTGTGTGCCCTACAATGGATTGGGATCCTGTCTATGGGGTACCCCGCCTCATGCCCAAAGTCACTTGTGATAGGGTTGGGGCTTCAAACGACCCTGTCCAGGATAACCGGTATAGAAAATGTATGAATGAACTCACATTCACAAGGTTTTTAATATTTTTTTATAT
>JAOVVA010000012.1:5218865-5231388 GCA_028565275.1 Leiocassis micropogon | reverse complement strand
GCAGCTTATTCGACGTGTTATAACCGCTGAAAGTCTTTCTTCAGTTTTTTTAGCTTATACACTATTTGGTCGGTTGTGCGTGTGAAGCCTGCGACTATTAGTTCTTCTCTTATTTCCTCATACACTTTTTTTTTCTTCTTAAATCACTTTATTTTTTTTTCTGTGGAAAAGCGCGGCACTGGTTCCAAAATTGGGAACCGGCACGGGAACCAAAGCAGTGGAAAAGGGAAAAGAGTGTTTGCACAGTAAATAGGATATAGCTGCTGTGGCGACCTCTTGACGGGAGCAGCCGAAAGACCAACAACAACATAATATATAAGGCAGTTGAATGCTTTGCCTGGTGACATCACAGATAGTGATAAATGTTTACCAGAAGTATCCTCAATCAGAACGGCACACTTCCTTGATTATTTTGATGAGGTAATAACAGTGATTGTGCTTTGCCAACTTACCAGTGATTATTTTCTGAAAACAGCCCACATGCAAATGTTTTATTTCTGACATAAGATGCAATCTGTATCAAGTAACGTGCGAAATATCCATATTTGGAGCACATTATTTAGATATTAGGATATCAGAGTAATCATTTGAGGTATTCTGCCCTTCTGTTTAAACATACGTTTTATATACTATTCATAACACAGCTACAGTACATTGAAGATCTGTGGTATTACACTGAACACCACATTCAACTCACTGTCTGTATCTAAATCAGATGTAGCTACGGTACCATTTCCATGATCCCTGATTTGGCTTTGAATAGAAACGTGATAGCCTTCAAGCTACGTTTCCCCCCACCCCTTCTTTTTGTCCAACTGTATTGATGTTTCACTACAATTCCTTCATTGTGTCTCATGCATCAGATAAAGCGAGTAGCCTATGGGAGTTCGAGCACAATTCAATAACACAATTCGCAGGAAAAATAAATAAAACACTACAGATCAGTATCTAGTTCAATTTAAAGAAAGTCCTAACACTCTGATGTAGATCTCCCGTGTCTCCATAGCGTTTCCTCCATTCCCGCAGCAGTGTGTAAAGGGTTCTGCAGCGTTCTGCCCACGCCGCGCTGCTCTCCTGGCTCTAACAGAGCGGATACACATACACACACACACACAGAGGCAACACAGACAACCCTTGGGGGGCTAAAACAGCTAGAGGTGTATTACTGAACACACACAATGAGTATGACCCCCAAGACCCATCTTTAGGAGGACCCCCTGCCACCACCACACACTAATCTGTGAGGCCAAGAGAGCCTCACATCCCTTCGAGCCTTCCGCAGTCTGACTCCCAAACGCTCCCTCATTAAAACCCTGCCCTGGGAAAAACTCTATCTATTTCTCTTTCTACTTTTATTCATCAGGAACCTCTGTTTTCTTTTTCTGCCCTTTTACCTTCCCTTCTCTTTCTGTCAGAGGGAGAAATGTTCACTCCAGACTGTCTCCTAATCCTATCATGGCCGACATCACGCCGCCCTGCCATCGATTATTTTCCGACAACAATGTTTATAACCGTATAAACAACAACGTCTGTCAGTTTAGAATACACTTTGAATACTCATATGCCTGTATTTTGATACTAAAAGTGGGTGTGGCTGAAGCTGGAAGGTACTAAGGCCAACAGTACCAGTATACAGTATATGCACTTACACGTACAGCCTGTTTTTTTGGATAATTTTATGAAGATTTTTGTCAGTCTGGCCTGCACAAAGCAGGAGAGTTTCCATTCATCCCTCTAGGAACCTCTGTAGACCAACTAGGGACCTAGGAGGCCAATAGCGACCATGGTATTTATTCCCATTATACAGTACCAAACTATGGTAGGACCTCCAGTCAACACTCACTATGGACAGTGCTCATTCACACACTATGGACAATTTGGGAATGGCAGTTAGCCTAATCTGCATGTCTTTGGACTGTGGGAGGAAACCGGAATACCTGAAGAAAACCCACCAAGTATGGGGAGGTCATGCAAACTCCATGCACACAGACCCTGAAGAGGGAATTGAACCTGGTCCCTGGAGGTGCAAGGTGATAGTGCTAACCACTAAGCCACTGTGGTGCCAGGAGGGTTTGGGAGAGTGAAAATAATTAAGAAGTGTGCAATCGTGAATTTTAGTGAGGGACAATATAATTTGTACACATACAAAAAGTTTTTGGGAATAAGCCCAAATATAAACCAATTTCTTTTTCCTTTGGAATTACATGCATGCTGAACCATGGTGAGCAATCTCTAGAGATCATGCATCACCTCCGATCTGTTACACCAAACGTTTGTCAGTTCCCAAAGACAGATGCATCTCTTCTGCAAGTTCGTAAACAAGTAATCTGTTGATTTCCAAGGATCAGGCGTTCCACTCGATGAATGATGAGTAAGGTCCAAGCTACCTTGGCCGGAATCGTCATTCATGAACGTACAGCTTTCTTTAAAACACATTCAAATGTGGCTTAGAGTCTCATCACCGTAGTGTGCTTGAAAGTCTTGAAGATTTATGCCTTCATTCATCACAAGTCCTGGTTTGACTTGAACGATCCTTGCATTTATGTAGAAGTCTTCTGAATTATCATTCCTATTCAGTTCCGTTCCTAATAAAAGAGATTAGAAACTTAAAAGACAGCTGGCTGAATATGATTCGAGATTATACAGTATATCTATTTAGTTTGAGCAGGAATAGCGACACGTTCACGATCATCTTGAATTTCTCGATCACTTCAAGTATCTGATAATTGGCTCGCTCTCATTCCACGCTGATACACTCCTACATGCACACACAAACTATGGATATACGGCACCTCCCTTCGTTATGCCTGTACTCAACCGGTGTGATGCATTTACTGTAACTACTTCATCAGCTTTACTATCATACTTCACACACACTCATTCACTCGCACCACAGACGTACGAAATGACTCGTGCGTGCCTGCTGGGCCCATTTACTCTCAGTTTCACTTGCACGTCGAGCAAATGAATTCAAGCTGAATAAAAACACGCAGGTGTACGCGTGCGTTCCTGTCACTACGTTAGCAGGTTTCACTCTCCCAGGTTCTCTCACCTGAAAGTGAGTTTACCTGATTAGCTCAGCTGAGAGGTCGCACCACTAAACACCTTTAAGCTCTGCTTCTGTGAATCTCACACGCTCACCTATTTAACCGACGTGTTATAGGAGGTGCCGGAGCGAAACTTCTGTCTAATCTTTTGAAAAACCATCTCGCGCTTTGATCGCCCGGAAGATATCCGACTGAGAGATGTTGCTCTTCTTCTTTCCGCCTGTGCTAAAATATTAATGGTGCAGACGTTCGGGTTTTCGCTTTGGATAGTCACTGACTGCTCTTTTCCTCCTCTGAATAGTTAATAGATACTGTAGATTATTTGATCAATTGCTTTCATCGTGTGTGCACGAGGAGCGTTCGGATTGCAGCCGCCTCTCTGATCTGCTCGTCTGGTTGAAGCACGATCAAATGCGAGAAGGCCAGAAAGGACCGAAATGCAAATGGAGGTCATGAGTCCTGACCCTGGGGGTCAATGAGATTGGACATAGTGTTGCAAATAATCGGTAACTTACTCACTCATCATCTATAGCGCTTTATCCTGTATACAGGATCACGGGGGCCTGAAGCTTATTCCAGGAGACTTAGGGCATGAGGCGGGGTACACTCTGGATGCAATGCCAATCCATCGCAGGACACATGCACATACACACACTTGTACACTCATTCACACACTATGGGCAATTTGCCAATTCTTCATGTCTTTGGACTATCGGAGGAAACCAGAGGAAATCCACCAAGCATGGGAGCATGGGATAAACTCCATGCACACAGAGGTGGGAATCAAACTCAGGTGGGAATGAAACCCGGACCCAGGAGATGCAAGGCTACAGATCTGACCACTAAGCCAATCAGTAAGATCAACATAAATAAATTGTAAAGACTAAGAAAGAAACTGTCTAAAACTAATTAAACTCCATCCCTATGTCCTACATGTCAAAATCAACACCTTCAAGCCAATCAGAAGTGAGAATTCATTATTCATTAGACGCTCTACTTTAAGTAAACACAACTTCCAGGTTGCAAGGCTATAATTACTGATTGTAGTCCATCTGTTGCTTTGAACAGTCAGTGCGTGTGTGTGTGTCCTGTTCTGATCTGACCAAAATCCCACATGGTCTGAACAAAAAAGCAATACACCTTTCTCTCCATATTCTCTAATGTGTCTGTGTCTGTTTTTTTTCTCTTTTATTGCCCCTCTTTTCTATCTCCTCCCTCACTCCCTACCTATCTGTTTTTCTTTCCTTTAATGAGAGGCTCACAGGACTTGGCGCTAAATGAATGCGGCTTCAGTCGGCGGTGGCAGAAGGATACGAGACTGATAGTAATGGAGGGCTTTTGGCTGCCCATCACAGCAGCTGAGCAGGTTTCAGTCGAGCTGCGATGGTAGCGATTCGTCTGCCTGCCAGACGGCTTTCTGTCACATTTTTGACTTAAACACGCTGTGTAGTTTGGGATCTAACCTTTTTTTCCTTTCTTTTTTTTTTTTTTTTTAAATGTTTGACTTTGACACCCAAATTTGAGAGGTGTTCAATTCAATTCGATTGAACAAATGGACTGATTAATGCTTCATGCCGACGTTGACCCAGATGCATGCTGGGAAAAGCTCTGTGAGTTGTAAAAGACATAGTAAAGCATTTTGATGTGGAATATTTAAACTGGGCTTGAAATATTAAACAGAATAGTGAGTACCCATAAGAAACGAATAGGTATAGAACTATGGTAGTCCGATGATAACTGTACCATGGTGTATAGTACCATAGTAGTTTGACAAGAACTATGTTACTCCTTTGCTGATATATACAAAGTATCATGTACCACACTATAGTACATAGTTCTATCATGGTACATACAGTAGTTTGGTACAACGGTACATGATTTTAGTATGTACCGTAGTATGATACCAAGCAAAACATACCAGGGTATTGTCAAAAATATGTTCTACATTCATTCATTCATCTTCTTTATCATTAATCCTGTACAGGGTGATGGAAAGCCTGCAGCCTATCCCAGAAGAATTTGGGCAAGAGTTAGGGTACACCCTGAACCTGGTGCCAATTCATCACAGGGCACACACACACACACTACGGGGAATTTGGGAATGCCAATTAACCTAATCAGCATGTTCTTGGACTGTGGGAGAACCAACCAAGGACAGAAAGAACATGCAAACTCCATGCACATAGACCCGAACCGGCTCGACCCTGGAAGTACGAGGCCACAGAGCTGACCACTATGCCACCAAGCTGCTCAAAAATATGTTATACATGGTAAAAATGTATATCGTAACCTATACAGTGAAATTTTACCTGTTATGGTACACTCCAAAGGTTAAAACACGATACCTTGGAGAATACAATTGTACTTAATAGGTACTACACTGGTTACCAAAGTTCAACATGTACTGTATCTAATATGGTATGGACCATTGCATACCAGTATAACATATTTAATATGGTTAAGTATGTACTGTACATACAACCTGCTGATCTTTGTTAGCCACTGTGGTACCCAGTAAGTACTATACCATAGTATTCACCAAAGTATGGTGTTACACACCATAGCACTACCATGGTACTCACTGAGTGCTCACTGTACCTACACGAGTATTCTCGAAAGTCCTATGGTGTCTACCATGGTAAGGTCTAAGGTCTATTATGCTAGGTGATATACTATACCACAGCACCCTGTAATACATACCATAGTAAAAAAATGGATTATTATTACTATTATGTATTTCTTCATAAACATTTGTGTTTAAAGGAACAGAGTTAATAAAGCAAGGTTATGAGCAAAAGGGTTGAGCAGACAATTCTAAAAAATAAAATAAAAAAATTCCTAAAATAAATGAGTAAGAAAAAGTTTTTAAGGGAAGGCTTCAAAAGTTTTTTTTTTTTTTATGTCATGAAGTACATAAGAAAGTTTATAAATAAGATAAATAACCCTCGAACACAGTCTGACGTGACTATGTGATGATTTAGAAATGGAGTTTGAATTTTAGTGCGTCCTTCCTTGTTAGCAACATTAGCCTCATAGCTCTAGCCAAAAAAAAAACACATTCCACACTTAACACCTTACATGTAAAGTTGAAAACATTTCCTATAACCACTTGTCTATGTAGCATTAGCCTTCATCTCTTAGCACTGAGCTAGACATTTATCATCACTTTCTTTGATATGTCTTTACACAGCGTAGTTGATCGATGAACTCAATTCCTGTAGAAGCTGGGGTTTCTCTTTCTTTATGCTCAACCAAAGCCACACCTAACACTTGTACAAGACACACACATACACACACCCACACACCCACACACACACACACACACACACAGCGGTCTCACTGCAGTGAGCTATCTTTGTGCTAGGCTAGCCGCTAATCCATTCCCCGGGTCCATGAATTATTAATAACGAGCGAGCGGGTGTAGTGGCAGAGACAAATAGGCTAGCGTTATTCACTGACTAGCACTCAATGTGCTTTTTAGTCATGCTCCAGCTTTCACCTAGTCCATCCTGACACCGAGATTTCTTTCCTTTCTTTCTTTTTTTTCGCTGGCTTGCTCTCTGTGACGCTGTTTTGAAGCACTCTGAATCTCTTGTGAGTGAAGAGTAAATGCCCTGGTCTCTGGAGATTTACACAGAAGAGCGCCGGATGAGTGTACGAGCATGAGCAAGGCAGAGAAAGTCCTGGTGGGTACTGTAGTGTGCACTATAAAAGGACATATCCAACAGGCATTCCCGACAATGGAGTTGACGCAGGCCCTGAGGGCGTGTCTGCGTGTATCTGTGTGTGCATTTTTAGGACGATTATAGTGGGTGGACGGCGGGCCCTAAGGGGAATGGCAGGGGCATTAACCCAGTTTTTTGGGACGGCTCCTGGATTATTCGGTCAGGAGCCTGCTTCAGATGACTGTTCACATTTTAGGGCAGTGTACAACAAGGTGACTGAGTAATATTTCCATGGAATCCTTCCAAGATCTTTAAACGTGTGGGTCCAATCCTACTGTATGGTGTGGAGTGTTTGTTGTTCTTCAAAACCTTTCTTCCCATGACTTTAATTCCATTCTTTATTTGGTGGTTTATGTAGAAAAATAAGTCTTATACTTGACTTGGTTTAAGGACTATATAAGAAACAGTAACATTAGTGTTAATGTTAATAAATGCAACAGTACAGTATGCATCTTTTGGCTTCTACCACTTCATATCAGTATTACATTACTATTGTACATGAATATTTAAGCAAGATCACACTCGTTTATACACCAATCGCCCATAACATTAAAACACAAAACATTAAGGCCAATATTGTGTAGGTTCCTAGCTTTTGACCCCTTGGGAGATGGCTCCACAAGACCTCTGGGGGTGAGCTGTCAGTCTGGCCCTGGGACCTTAGCGGCGGATGCTTGGGGTGCTGTGGGTTGTGGGGTGAGGCCTCCATGGATCAGACTTGTTTTTCCAATGCATTCCATGGATGCTCGGTTGGATTGAGAACTGGGTAGTTTGGAAGCCGGATCCTTGAACTCGGGTGGGTGCACTGGGAGTTCTGCCGTATGCCATAAATGTAAATCTAATGTAAATGTAAAGTTCTGATACATTTCTGCTCTTTGTTTCTGTAGCGCTTGGGTTTTATGGGGTAGGGTTGCTAGCCTGACGCCTGAAAAAAATATGCTTTACATTCGCAGCCAGGCTTGGGACCGTCCATGGCGTCGGATTTTCATGGACGTTCTCCATGCACTTTGTATTTCGTGGGACACGGCCTAAGATGTTGCGGCTAACCAATCACGCTGAAGAAACCTCACCTCCCAATGTGGCAAATGGCGCAGGAGGAAATATGTCTAAGTCTAAGTAAGATACCTTTCCATCATCGCCAACAATGACTTTTTTTCAGCAATTGCTGCTACATTGGTTTTTTTAGTGGGATTGGCCCAGGTGGGCAGAACTTGGCTCCCCACAGGCATAGTTGAGCCTTGGGTGCCCAAGATCCTGTCTGTTTACTGCTACAAAATTGATAATTGTGGTTACCTTTATCAATAAAGGTGTTGCTATTCTGTTTTATCATCTAACGAGCTTTCATACTTTAAGTCCAACCTTATATTCCTAGAACATGTACCAGAACAGATGTCAGTAACACTAGTACCGTAACTGTTTCAACCAAGAAGTGGATTTTTACATGTCGGACACAAATTATGCAAACAGTGAGATGTCTCTGTGTAGTTATAGTAAATACAAGCACTCTTGGAACACACAATCAGGTGAATGGACTGGAGCTATCTGTCTCCAACAGCATGTCACACAGGACTCGACAACTGTTGCAATTGTTTATGTACTAATGGAGAAGATGTGAGACTTTTTATCCATTTAAGTTTCATTTTATGGGGCAGTAGTGGCTCAGTATGTTATGGTTCTGCGTTCCTGATCAGGAGGTTGGCAGTTCGAGCCCCAGCTCTGCCAGGTTGCTGCTGTTGGGGTCTTGAGCAACGGCCCTTAATCCTGTCTGCTCCAGGGGCCCCGTATAATAGCTCACCCTTTGCTCTGACCCCAGCCTACAAAAAAAAAGCTGGGATATATAGAAGAATAAGGAATTTCACTGCGCAATAATGTATATGTGACAAATAAAGGCTGAACTTAACATTATGCAATGTATTGTCTGTGAAACAAGTTATATCCTTTTATAACACAAGTTGCAACATTTATTTGCGTCTTTATTTATGCAAGAGTTTGCACAGAGTTTACAGGGTTCTGACACTGAAAACTCATTCCGTAGATGTTGAGAATTACGTAATAAAGAACATTTCATATACCAAGGTGTTTTAACATTGGTTTATTATTAGATTTTAAAGACATTCATAAGGGTCTCCAGTCTGCAGGAACACACAACCTACATGAAAAAATAAAACATACAAGCAAATCAGAACCCTCCACCTTCATATATCGAGCGACCATAGGCCCCGGCTTAATGCTCAACTCCGCCCAGTTCTAAAAAAGCTCTGCCATTCTCTAGGTGCCATTATTTAGCCTTAGTTGAGTTTAAACTTTTATATAATTAAAGTATTTCATTGGTGAGGATGTCATCTTGAAGTAACACAGATACATGCAGTATATTTCTCCCCTTGTTTTGTTTATCAGAAATGTGGGTGAAAAAAGCCTGAAAATAGGTGCTTGATAAGGTCTCTGCATTCTGATTGGCTAGGAAAATGCAAACCTTTTTTTAAAAAAGAGAATAATATGTGACCTTTAACGCACTTAATCCAGCATACAAGAGCTGTTACTATAGAAACTCATATAAGAACGAGCACCTTCTTTCTGAGAACTGCTTTTGTAAAAAAAAAAAAAAAAAATCAAAAGTTTTTTTTTTTTCTGGTCAGAGGATCAATTAAATATGACTACAGATTTCAGGAGCAGTTACCCAGAAGGCACTGCCACCAGAAGCCATTTTGAAGTTATGCGATTGTATTGTTGTTTAAACGGTGTTGAGAACATAGGGTTCACTCCCCCTCCCCACACACACACTGCAACATGTGGAGGTAAAACTTTAAAGCTTCAGAATAATTAGCATATGCAAATGAACCTCCGGCGAGCTCATATTTGAGCTTCTAAGTCAACAAAGAAGGTGGATCAAAATCAAATATTTTGCTGTAGCGTAAATTTATATATTTTAAATGAAAGACATGCAAAAATGACATCATTTGTCTTTGCGAATGAATTTCAGACCAAATATTTATGCAGCAGTGCTAAACGAACACGGGCAAAAAAAATAATAAAAAAAATCATTCTAAAAACAATAGCATTTAATTGACAGGAGGAAACTATAGCCGTGAATACGTGCTGATTGTGAGTGTGCAAGCAGACACAATCAAGGCAAATTGACATTCGCAGGAACATCTAATTATGTTTATCTTACAGAGTTTTTGGATCTGGCTCTGCTACTTTTGGTATACGAAGGAAAAAAAAAAACAACAACAACAACCGAAACTGTGGTGGAGAAACAGAGTCGGCTCCAAACCGACGTCTTTCTCCTGCGTGCCTTTGAAGACTCAGTGGTTTCGCAATATTGATTTCGCCCCACTTAGAAAACAAGTTGAGGGAGTGTATTTGTGTGCGCAAGACAGGCAGAGCTCTAATCAAAGTCATACACACATTCTTTCATACAAACACACACATACACATCAAGAACACAACAGACAAAGGCACTATTTTTGTCAAATTTCACATCAGGAATAAAAAAAACAAAACATGACATTCTCACAAACACCTTAAATACCCTTACACACACAGTCATGACAACAAATTCAAGCCTATTCTACTTTTAAAATATACTTAAACTTTATCAAAGTGAAATTTTCCCTCGACAGCTCACACACTGACACACACACACTCACATAAGCACAAGACAAGTCTCATCTTTACAGAGACATCCGCAGAAGGTAAATGCTTTTTCTTGACTCTGTCCATGCATGTGCATGTGGAGAAGTGTGTGTGTGTGTGTGGGGTGGTGTGTGTGTGTATGTCAGGATTAGGCTGTAGGGAGGATCAGATTTGTTCCTGATGAGGTGATGTGCTCCTCTGAGCTCTGCTACTTTACAGATTTTCTCTGTATGTGTGTGTGTGTGTGTGTTCTCTCCGCTCCGTTGGCGCTCTTTGCACTCTTTGAAGTAGAAACTCCACTTTAAATAAGGGCTTCACTGGTGCCTGCAAACACACTCCTGCCTCTGAGTAATTGGCTTATTTCATTTAGGCAGGTGAAGGGCCTCATAGTGACTCACTCTTTTTTCCCTCTCTTTTCTTCTTTGTTTCTACCTTTTTCTTCCTATCTTTACATGAGATAGACGGATGTTTCTGTGTGCGCTTGCTCAATAGGTTTGAAGCTATTTGTATATCTTTTTTTTTGTGTCTGCGTGTGTGTGATTGTCAGAGCGTGGTGTACCCAAGTGCCAGCAGGTGCAAAGCCTCACACAGGTGCCAAGAGGTTTTTTATTGAACATAATTTCTCTAGTTCAGATATCTATTCGAACCTTGTCTTATTTTGGATGCAATCCACAAAGTGCAGTACAGCTTATTGAAAAACGTGTGATGATACCATTTTTTTTTTGTACAGTACATAAGATCTATTACTTTGATACATCATGTAGGATTTAATAAACAAAAATGCTCTTACTGCATGTGTAAGTACCAAACATGGTACAGAAAATAGGCATTATGGGTAACCAACTTGCAGCTAAAAGTTCTACTGTAAATAGTAGAGTAAAAATAAATTATACATGGGCATTATAAGAGCTTCTGTGAGTTTACTACATCTCAATTTAATGTAGTAAACAGTTCAGAATACCCACCCTGGTAAGGTAAAAAGGAATTTGAGTAGTTATGATGGCGGAAACCAATGGCCAGTGGACCTGGGATCCTGGCTGTGTGGTGAATACACACTCACTTCATCTTTCTCTATCTCCTGTACATCAGTACAGAAGGCCTGGAGCCTGTAGCAGGGGACTTGGGACACAAGGCGGGCTACACCCTGAATGCATGGCATGGGCTCACAGAGACTCAAACACTCACTCACGCACTACGGCATTAAAACAATTAGGCATTGGGAATACCAAACTAAATGCTAAAAGTAGACACTGGGAATACCCAAGTTGTTGCTAATATAGAGGTTGGAAAGACCGGACATGATACTAAAAGTAGGCATTGTGAATACCCAAATTGTTGCTAAAAGTAGGTATAGGAAACACCCAACTTAATGGCACCTTGGTGTTAAAAGTAGGCTTTGGGAATACCTAACTTTGTCTTACTAGTAGGCATTAGGATTAGCCAATTTGTTGCTAAAAGTAGATATTTGGAACACTTGACTTGCTGTTAAAAGTAGCGATTGTGAATACCCAACTTGGTGCTAAAATTGGGCATTGGGAATACCCAAATTGTTGCTAAAAGTAGACATTGGGAACACCCAATTTAGTGTTAAAAGTAGGCACTGTTAATACCCCACTTGGTGCTAATTGCAGGCATTGGGATTACTTACAGTAACTTGGTGCTAAAAGTAGTCGTTGGGAATAACTTGGTGTATAACTTGGTGTACTAAATAGTCATTTGGAATACCCAATCTGGTGTAGATAATAGTCCCATGCCTATATAGTCTTTATCTTTGGTGTAGATAAAAGATAACAACAACAATAGGCATGGGATGCCACAAAATAAATGAATAAATAAACAAATAAATAAAATAAAATAGACAAATGAATAAAAATGAAAATGGCATTGAGAATACCCAACTTGATGAGGGAATGTATCATTTTGGGCACACAAGTTGGAGCAGTTATTGAATGGAAATCACAGCCTTGGTGAAGTAAATTGTTAGTTTGAGTAACAGCCATTATGCACACATTGGGATATATGCATGTACAAAATTTGGCATTATACATGTACAATTTGGTGCAGTAAAGTGGAAGGGCTTAAATTTAGCAGGTGCAGAAAATGAGCATAATGGTG
>JAOVVA010000012.1:5207114-5217511 GCA_028565275.1 Leiocassis micropogon | reverse complement strand
GGGGGTTGATGGGGGAGAGAGAGAGAGAGAGAGAGAGAGAGAGAGAGAGCACATTTTAGTGTCATTGGATATATAAGGGTATGGACCTCAACAGAGGGCATAGACATTATGGGTACCAAAATCAATGTAGTAATTGGGCATTCCAGGTACTCCTCTCAGTGAAGTAATTGGGTGTTACAGTGGGTAAAGATGGCTAAGTTAATTAGTATTACTGGTATCAAACCTAGTGTGGTAATTGGGTTTCACGAGTGCAAACTTGGAGCAATTTTATATCTATTATTGGTACTAAAACAAGTTTATACTGTACCAGTGTAATTAATACATATTATGACTACTGACCCTGATATAGAATGTGTGCATTGAAAGTATAAACCTCAGTGTATTTAAACTGATTATATTCATAATAAGACATGAGTATTAAGGGTAATGAATCCAGTATAGTAAAAAAGTGATATATTGGTACTAAGCTAATAGGTGTAGCTATGTGATGTGGTACGTCAAAAACGTAGTGCAGTAAATGTGCATTATTGCTATCAGACTCAGTGTAGTGATTGTGCCTTATGGGTACCGAAGTCAGTGTAGTGAATTGGCAAAAAGTAGTAAATAATATAATAAATGTACATTATTTGTACCAAATACATAATAGAAAATGGATATTATGAGTAGCTAACCTGGTATAAGGGGAATTTAGGTTGCAATTAAAATAAATAACACTATGGTTCCCAAAAATGTCGTACTTCACACTTTACATCAGGTCCCTTAAGACACACAGAACAAGTGCTATCAACTACATGTAGATGCTGATGGAGAAGCTGAGAGTGATTGATGACTTGTGGTTTTACTCGCGCTGGCTACCTGCAGCAAGGGCCTTGTTGAGAGACGAAGAGAAATGACTATCTGTGTGTGTGTTTTGAGCGTTTTCCTCTGTACTGTTCGTCCAACATAGATCAATAGATTCTCAGAGCGTGAGACAGCTTGTCTCTGGGATGCAGAAACACAGGTCTGGAATCAGCGGTCCCAGTCATTCCCCTCCTCCGTCAGCCGAAAGAGTCGTCTTGGAACAGATCAATGGCTGACATCAGCCAGGGAACACACCCTCCTACAGTTATTACCTCCGACTCTTGTCAGAAATCACACACTGATAGATTACATACGCTCACAGAATGATGCATTACAGACAGACCACGTCCGCACACACACCACACACGACGATACATTACGGACAGACTCACTCGGCTTCCCTGGACGAGCCAGCCATGAAGGAGGGCGATCTGATGAAAAATGATGCTTAGAGAGAAAGAGAATGTTGTCCCTTTTTTGGATCTCCTCTTCTGTTGTTTAGAATGTCTGTCAGTAACTTTTGTTCATGGATAGCTGGGCTGTGAAGAATAAATGTCTCTGGGAGAGAATAGAGCAGATTATGTTTTAGAAAGTCAGGACTGCATTTACATCACATTGACTTTCGCAGTGAGTGTGCTCTGGTTGGAACAGAAAGTGTGTAAAGCAAAAACTCATTTGTTGTTTATTGCTTACGAATTATCAGGTCAAGTAGATTCGAGTCTTAGACATTTATTCCTTCATTCATTTTCTATACCGTTTGTCCTTTACAGGATCGCGGGAAGCTTGTTGCCTATTCCAGGAGACTTGAGGCATGAGGCAGGGAACACCCTGGACAGGGTGCCAGTGCATCTCCGGGGACAAACACACAAACACTCCCACACTCATCCAAACACTGCAGGCAATTATCCTAATCTGCATATCTTTGGATTGTGGAAGGAAACCGGAGTACCTGGAGGAAATTCACCAAACAGAAGGAAGAACATGCAGACCATGCACACAGACCCGAGGTGGGAATCGAACCTACAACCCTGGAGGTGTGAGGCCACATTGGAATGGAACAAAATAGATCAATTCAAATCTTTTGAGAATGATTAAACTACACAGGGAAACCAAAGAGTATTGGCTAAAATTTTAAGTTTCTAAAGAATTAGTCCTGTAAGACTTGATGTTTTTGGAAGGAGTCTCCAGTGTCAGTAGAAGATATCTTATTAACTTTGAGAGAACAAAGAAGCTGTTTCTAGCTGAACTAACTTGTTTTAAGATTAAATGTAACTGTAAATGTATAGAAAGTATGATTTATCATTTATAAATCAATCAAAGTTTAGCATTTTTGTGGTATTAGAACAAAAACATATTACAGAACATGGCTTTACTGGAGGAAGCCAAAAACTTTTTGTTGTAAAAGAATGTCTGCTTCAGGTCTTGCCTTATCAAACCACCAACTTATCATTGGTTGTGTTCCTGTAACAACATCACGTCTTAATGTTTTTATATTCCTTAATTGAAATGGACATAAATGTACACAGTGTAAACAAGAGTCACCTTTCAATCACCCTTCCAGTGTAGGAGGTTCCAGGACGTACCAGGTAGCAGTGGCATGTAGATCAAATCTTCCTGGTTGAGCGTTATGCAGAGTGAAGTTCATTGTGTCTTTGGGTCATTTCGAGAAAAGATTCCCTCAAACCTTACACTCAGTCTGTCTACTACTATTACTATAACACACACATACACATACAAAGGCTTCTGGCAGATATAAATCATCTCTGACAAGGGCAATGACAGGTTACAAACCTCTGCTAGCTGCCTCGCCTCGCTCGTTCAACCCGTGCAGAACATCGCGGAACAGAAATGATTTTGAAAAAGATTTATAACTACTGCGACTGGACTGTAGAGACGCAGGTACGACTCGTAACACATGACATTTGAGGAGGCAATGAACTCTTATTATTATTATTTGTTTTAATGAAATTTGTATTAAAAAGTAAAGAAAACAGGCATTTAAGGGAATTTCCTTATTAGGCTAGTAGAGCAAATATTGAAAGTGTCTGTAGATGCCATCGAGGCTACTTTAAATAGCTGACTATTATGAAAAATTTACTTTTTAGTCATTTTTAGACGTTCAGATGAGTCATCAGTGTGCGTGTACGAACACAAAAATGTTTTTGGGAGCTTTTGAGAGCTTTGAGACTTGGGTTAACCTATAGTATATATTTACATATATAACTTATAACTTATAGAAATAGTTTAAATATGGGACCGTTAGAGCTTTTTCTTTCCTTTTCCCGGTTTTGGATCGTGTTTGTATAGGAGAGTAATGTCTCGTAAAATAAAAAAAACTGAAAACAAAAAAATATATATCATATTTAACCATTTGATTTATTATTTATTTTCTCACACTCCTTCTTTTAGTGACTCTGACGCATCTTCAATTGTTTATTTATTTCCGAATGTGATATTTAGCCGGTATTAAGCTTTAATATAAAAATAAAAATGTAAATATGATGTTTGAAAGTCACAGCTATACTCTACACTCATCTAGTATGATGGTTACACTATAAATACAGTTTATCCGATTAGTTTTAAAACCATTGTCTGTGTTATGCGATACACCGTATCAACACAGCTGGAGTTTGACACTTCATAAAGCTTTTTTTTTTTTATGTGTGTGTGTGTGTGTGTGTGAGCTCAGTGCCACTAGTGCTACCTCAGGATCCTCATATTCATCTGTCTGTTTGAGTAAATCAAGGAACACATAGACACACGCCCACACACACACACACACACACACACACACACACTGACAGGTGCCAGTCTGTGACTGGCCTGATGTTGTTGAAGGTGACATTATAAAGAACAATGCTGGCGGCCATTTTATGCTGCGTATCACAGAAAGGACTGCACACGATCAGAGGTGTGTGTGTGTGTGTGTGTGTGTGTACTCATCTGGCAGAGAGGCCACCAGCGCACCACTAAACATGATGAACACTGTTTTTGCCTCTATCTCTGTCACACAGAGTCCTGCAATTTGGCTGTACAGGTTCTTTATATAACACACACACACACACACCCTTACACACACACACACACACACACACACACACACAAACACAAATGCTCTGCCAGCTCCAAACGTGCTCATAACCTGGAAACAGGAAGCATGTGGAGCTTCAGTGTCCCTCTTCCACCAGTCCAGACTAGTTCTCAGCGTGTCTCCACTGTCCCCTCCGTTCCAGCCCAAAATGAGTCTTTAACCCTAACACAGCGAGCATGTGACCCTCGCCCCTGAACCTCACCCACCTGCCAGGGTGTTGGCAGAACAGCCGCGTTGCTTGTGATGCCCACAGTAGTCCCCCGCCTGAACGCACCGGCCGGTCGGCTGGCGGGAACAGGTGTTGCGAGCTCAGCGTTCCCCGAGAACGAGCAGCCGGCGATCGGCGGTTCCTACTGCTGCAACACGCACTGTCTAACAAACACAACGAAACCTGCCGAGCAGTGGTGTGTGTGTGTGTGTGTGTGTGTGTGTGTGAGCTTGGATTGCTTGACAAAATTTCCAGTTTGAATCATAATCAAAAGTTCAGAATATCCACATAGTCCAAGAGAAACAAATCTATATTTAGATGTCATTGATGGTGATGCTCAATCCGACATATTTTTATCTGATACTTTTAATACATTACCTAAATAAATATAAAAAAGTATTCATTTTCAGCACTAAAATAAATATCAAGTGGTGTTGGGGACAAAGTATGCACTAAATAACATTGTACTAATGTTAGACTTTAGATTTATTTTTCTTCATTTCACTGCACATCTTTAAATGTTTTTCTTTCTCTTTCACCTAATTTTGTTTTATGTTCACTTTAATTTCATTACCCTTGATATCTTTATTTCTCATACCACCTGTCTTTTTTTTTACTTTAACATCTGATTTCTTTTGTTTAATTTGTCTTTGCACGCTTGATTTTCAATACACTTATTTAAAAAAAATACTTATTTTTTCTTTCTTCTTTTTATGGTTTCACTTTCTTTTTATCTTTCTTTCTTTTTTCTTTTGTTTTTTTCTTCATTTATTTCATATTATTTAACTTACTTTTCAGTCTTCCCTTTAGTTTACGCATTCATTATTTCATAGTTTCATTATTTATTATTTAATTGTTTTATTCAGCATTTTCTTCTTTCTTTCTTTTTACTTTCATGGCTTCTTTCTTTCATTTTACTTTTCTTTGTTACTTAATTTTCAGTAAACTTTATAACTTACTTCTTATTTTTTTATTACTTTTTCTTCTTTTATTTTTCCACTACATCCTAAATCTTAAACCTTTCTTTCTTTCTTGTATATTCTTCTGAAAATTTAAATCTAGTAATTATTATATTATATTATATTATATTATATTATATTATATTATATTATATTATACAGTATTATATTATATTATTTAACAGTAAAAACAAAACAAAATTAGAATTTTTTTTTCTTTTTTAAATTATTGTCTTTCATATATTCTTTCTTTTCTTCTTTTAATTAGCATTTTACTTCAGATTTGCTCAGATGCACATGCTAGACTATTCATACAGACTGTGTTCGTATGGACTCATAGGTTGTAATTTTGAATCCTGGAATCTTTTTGATGATGTTTAAATTGTAATAAAATGAAATACATTCTCTCTTTTTTTCTTCTCTGTGTTTGCTTGTGTGTGTGTGTGTGTGTGTGTGTGTGTTTCGAGCATGGCCGGCTAAACTGATTTCCTGCTCAGGCTCAGGTCCTCCTACGCATCTCAGATCAATTTGTCTTGGAGACAGGAATCCATATTATTCTCATCACAGGTATCTTCCTCTCTCTCTCTCTCTCTCACACACACACACACACACACACGTTCGTCCGACCTCCTCACACTTCATGATGATTCAGCTTTTAGAGCTGACACTCCACAGACCGCCTCCCACCTTTCTGTCTGTCTTTCCGTCTTACTGGACGCGGGGCTGGAGTCCCAGGGGGCGATTTTAAAGGTGTTCCATCACACCATGCTAAACGTGTAAAACTCTCTCCCTTTCTCTCTCAGTGTGTGTGTGTGTGTGTGTGTGTGTGTGTGTGTCTTTAGCAGTAGAAGTGCTGTGTTCCCCTGTGTCTGTAGCCGATCAATACTACACAGGAGTTAAATTAGACCTCCACTCTGCTTTAGCTCAGCTAGCACTGAGGTAGATTTTCCCCAACTGAGTAAAAAAAAAAAAAAATCAACTTCTGTTTGTTTCGACTCACAATTCAGTCATCCAAGGGGAAAAAAAGAAATGATACAGGGGAATCCAAACCCTCACAAACTTTTGCCCAGTTTTTAGCAGTCTTGTTATAGTTTATTTTATTTTATTTTTTAAGCTAACTATTAGCCATTTCAGCTAACAGCTAATCTTACTGAAGAAGCTTAAATAGCTCACAATTCTTTTAGTTTCTCTGACAGAAAACACACATTTAGCTGCTGATTTTGTTTTGCGCACAGCTAAATCATCTCCTACTAGAAACCTGTTGTTGTTGTTTTTGCTATTGTTGAGTTAGCGGTAATGCAGGGCGGCCATATTGTGAGGGAATGCGTGCTGTAGTGGCTGAGTGACCTGCAGGCGAATGACATCGTCCTCACAACTCGTCCAGTCGTTCAGCTGCTCTTCCATCTTCATTAAGGCTCATTCTTCCTCTTTTCTATACTATCGCTCTCCTTTTACACATTTCTTCCTTTTCCTGGTTCCTGGAAGTTTTCTGTCTTAGATTTCTTTCTTTCTTAGTATATTTTGTTTCATTATGTTGTTCTTTCTTTCTTTCACTTTCAGTCTTTCTTCCTTGCTTGTATTTTATTTCATTCTACATTACAAATGTTTCTTTTATGTACTGTAGGTCTTTCATGTACAGTACTTAATTATTTATTAGTTTTTTTATTTTTGTTTCTTCACCTTATTACTTTCATTCTTCCCTTTACTTTACTTTAGTTCACATCATGTCTTATCTACTTTCTTTTACTATATTTCTTTTACTTGTTCTATCTTTCTTTTTACTTTTTCATAATTTTCTTTAATTTTTCCTTTCAACTTGACTATGTATTAGTTTATTTTGTTTCATTATGTTCTTTCTTACATTTTTGTTCTTCTTTTCTAATATTTTTATATGTTATTCATGCTTTCCCCTTATTTATTTATTTATTTATTTCACTTTTTACTTTCACTAAACTTTCAGTCTTTTTTCCTTGCTTGTATTTTAGTTTATTTTACGTTAAAAATTTCACCTTTGTCTTTTTTCTCCTTTTTCCGTAGTCCTTTCATGCACTTCTTTCGATTATTACTTATTGTATTGCTTCTTAGTTTTTACATTTCTCTCTTACATTTAATTTTTTAATTGTTTCCCCTTTTGATTTATCCACTTCATACTATTTCACTTAACTTGCAGGCTTTTTGTTTTAGTTTATTTTATTCATTATTATTTTCCCTTGTTTTATTTAGCCTTCCACTTTCTTTCTTTCTTTCTTTCTTTCATTCTCCTATTTCAGCTTCATAATTGCTTCTTAATTTTAGCTTACTCGCTTACTTTTTTGATGCTAGTTCATACATTTAATTATTTAACTTATTTTTGTTGAATTTCTTTCTTTCATTTATTTATTTTTTCTCGCTTTCAGTTTCTTTGTTTATTGTTTCACTTTATCACTTTTAGGCTTACATCTTTTATGTCACATCTTATGTTTTTTCTTCCACTAAATTTCTTTTATTTCTTTAATCCTTTCTTACGTTTTCTTTCATTAAATTTTCTTACTCGTTTCACTTTATTTTTTTACCGGTGATCTAATTTCATGCATTCTTTCTTTCCCTTTTCAAAAAACTAATTCTTGTTTCTTTCTTTCATTCTTTTTTGTTTCTTTATTTTATTATTCGATTCCTTTTTTTGTTGAACTTCTTTCTTTTTTCATTTTATCCTTTCTTGCTTTTAGTTAGTTTATGTTTATTACTTCACTTTATTACTTCCCTGAACTTCCAATTTATTTCACATCATGTCCTATCCTCTTCTTTCACTATATTTATTTTTCTGGTTCTCTCTTCATTTTATTTTCATGTGTTTTCCTACAATTTGGTTTCCATCTTTCTTTCTTTCTTTCTTTTATTCCTTCTTTCCCTTAGTCCTTCCTGCATCCGCTTATTCTAAATGTGTATTTTCTTCTGTAAATTCAATCATTATTATTATTATTATTGTAATAATAATAATAATAATAATTACTACTACCACTACTACTAAACTACTCTCTCTCTCTCTCTCTCTGCCTTACTCTCCGTACATTCACAGCTGTTTAAGAGCTGCACACTTACACACCTGCACCTGATACTACGGTGAGCTGGAACATTGCCAACACACACACACACACACACACAGAGCACCTGAGGGAATTCCCTGTCTCTTTGTTAAACCCAGGTACTGCGGTACTTATAGCTCATTAGCTGCCTCTGCTACCTGCCAACAGAGCGCACTAGAGTTTACACAACATCACACACTTCACCTCGATACACTTCCCAAGAGTGCACACACACCACACAGATCATAACACTGCTTACAGGCAAGTCATAAGAGAATCTCTTGCTCTCTCTTACACACACACACACACACACACACACTGCACATAGGCCAAAGGTAACTGGATATATGTGACAGATGACTTCAACCAGAGTTTCACATTTATGACAGACTAATCAGCCATTACTCACTTACAGGTACCACACACACACACACACACACACACACACACACACACACAAACGAAGCCTTTTTGTCTTTCGAGAGCTCCTGACACAATCAGAGGATCTAATGGACCGATTAAGGCTTTAAGAGGGTGAATGATCCCCTATTCACACACGAGAGGGAGATGCGTGTCTGTGTGTGTGTGTGTGTGTGTGTATGTGTGCGCGCAGTAATCTAACTCCATATGGGAGCTGTAAGGTGTTCAGTAGGTTAAGAGCTCACAGATTAAATGCGCTGTAACAAAATGCTCACAAAATGTGAGAACAAGAGAGCATAAAACCGGAGTTTCCTTTATCTACGCTTACGTTACAGGAAATGTAATCCGTTTTTCATCCTTTTTAACAAATTTTCTAATTCTCGGTCAGGAGCTTGTCGGGACAGATGATCTGCGGGTTGTCGGATGACAAATGAGACCATCTTCTGGTCAGAATGATAGGAGTTGTCTGTCATGTGACCTGAGAAACCTGAGCTTGAGGAGAATCTTATGGGACAGAAAAAAAGTGGGAGAAATTTAGTTAAAAATCTTTCAAAAAGATAAGGAAAAGAAAAACTTTGTTGTACACATGTAAAATCGTCCATGTGTAAGGAATGACATAACTAGTGTCGCTATTCAGTCATGTGGGCACATCAGGTGTTTCTCCAGATCTTTCTAGAATATCTGGATCATTTATGCAGTTTACACTTTACACCCACTGTATTAACATTTGTGTTATTTCCAGGTGCTGAGGAGGACATATTACAGAAAGACCTGCAATGAATAATAATAATAATAATAATCATAATAATAATAATGACAACATGCTAGCTGCAGGCACCTGGCCAAGAAGGGGGTCGACGAGAAGGGTGTAAGAATATTTCTCTGATTAGTAGCCATATGATTTTCCCCATGCACTTTACATATACACACACGCACACACACACAGCTCACTCAGCCTCATACAGACAAACATACTCATAATGCCACACTTACGCACCTGCTCCCTGATGGGACTCGTACACACCTGCACCTGTGAATAATGCACTCTCACTTTCTCTCCTCTCTCTCTCTATCTCGCTCCCTCTCTCTTCTCGCCACACAAATTACACAATGCTGTTTATCCATCTGCCTCTCTCTCTCTCTCTCACACACACACACACACACACACACACGTACACACACACACACATTTCTTACTTTATCTATCCCAAGAGGACTAGGACTTGGGGATCGTCCCTATATGGTGAAAAATAGAAAGATTATTGATTTAATGACAGGATGAGAAGAGTGCCTTGTGTATTCGTGTGCGTTTGTGTGTGAGTGTGGATGTGTGTGTGTGTGGTTTTTCCAGACCATGCCCGAGGGGTCAGATGCAGGCACTGTGGAACTAACAGGCCTTTACTTTGGGAAAGCGCAAACCGGTCAAGCAGGAAATAGCGCTGCTCCCTCCGGCCAGACGACAGAGAGAGAGAGCGAGAGAGAGAGATGGAGAGCAGGTCATGTCTGTGTGGGTCTACTGGGGCGACTAGGAAATCAAAAACGGACGAATAGAACATGGAAGACAGGAATTCAGTGCAAATGTTTTGGAATTAAGATATGTTCATTTTGTTCGCAAGCTGCAGCTATGAAAATGCGCAGAGCTTGAAAGAGTTCATACAGTATATGCAGGAAGAGTTGTTTTGCCCAAGTAAGGCAAGCTATACACACACATATCAATTTTCATCTGTTTATTTATGCAAATGAGACTGTCAAATTGAACAGCCTTTTTAAAACCAAAAACTTGGAATATTAAAATTCATTCAGATGACACTATATAT
>JAOVVA010000012.1:5153105-5171250 GCA_028565275.1 Leiocassis micropogon | reverse complement strand
CCTTTCAGACAAAATTGATCTGAGGAATGTTTCCGGTTTACTCCTATTTATAACCTGCAGGTGCACTTCATCAGATGTCTTCACCTTACCACGGTTATACTGTATAAGCCAAAAATTTGGCGTGTTTGATACATACAAGCTTCACAACCGGCAACACAAAAAGATGTTCCCATAGCGTTTTCACGCAGCATCTCGTTCCCGCTTTTTTAGGGAACAGAGTTACAGCAAAGTAACCTGAGACGTTTTGTTGGCAGGTGGTTAGCAAATGTAAAAATCTAAATATATTCTGTGTTATAGAAAAGCCTTTGAGTGAAATCCGTATGATAAAAGATGTTGATTTGTATCATGATAGATTTTTCTTCAAATGATGAGAGTCAAATTTTGTAAACTTTTGCTCCTGTTTACTTGTATAACTTGCTAAAATAGCTAACAGGCATATAAAGTATAAATCTATATAAATATAATATATAAATCATAAACCATATAAATCAAAACAGCCAATCAGGCTGCACATCCACTTGAGCAAATCATGTAAAAACAAGAGAAACAGAAAGAGTAAAAGGTAAGGGTAAGGACAAGGAAGGCCAGAATGTAAAAGATGGTACCATACAGTACCACTGTTTAAAATAATCCAGCTCAATTAAATACACACAGAGTGTAAACGTGAATTTAATGGCGTTTTTACATTAGGCATGAATGATCTGTACCGTTCCCAGGAACAATTGTCCCCACTCCCCACTCCCCCGCTGGCCAGTGTTCACATTATCTTTGCCCTCCGTACTCGGGCATGCTTGAGTATTTCCACTCTCTGTTGCAGCAGAAAAAAAGAAAACAAGGAAAGTTAATCTTCGTAGTATGTCAAATGTTATTGATGTTTCAGGAAAAAACCTAAACGGTAATGCACTCGCGTGCCTTCATACTTTATCAGCTATGGCTTTATCAGCTACGTCGATGGCTGATGATGTCGGATGATGACATCATGTCTAAGCACAGATCTATCTCCGTGCTCAGGTACTATTGGTTTCCATGTCTGATTTGATCTGTGCTGGAGTACGCTGTTGTTGTTGGTCTTTCGGCTGCTCCCGACAAGGGGTCACCACAGCAGATGCCTTTCCTGACGCAACCCTCACATTTTATTAGTGCTTGGGACCAGCACTACATCCAGTACCGTTTCCTTATCCAGCAGATTTGAGGACAGTTCCCCATAGTTGAAACGATTGCGTTATCACTGATCAAAATTATCCAGACTTTGTGGTCATGTCTTCTCGGAAAGTGTTGTTTCTGAGAAATTAAACACTAGAGTTTCTCTTAAACTGCAGTCAAGTAAGTCTTTTTTGTCACCGCTGTCCTGAACCTTGATAACTTCAGTACTCACAAAAGAGATCACAGAAGTTGCAGAAGTTGTAGGGCTGCCAACTTTTCTTTATAACATGGGATTCACTTAGTGTAAAGCATGCCACTATTCGTCTTGCATTTTCATACATCTGCTAATGCTTTACACTTGTGAGAATAAAATAATAGTAAACAAACAAATCATTTTTATAAGCAGAGAAACAGCAGAGAAGCTCATGATTAGTGTTGTGGAGCAGAGAATACTGTAATGTTACACTGTAATTCAGATTACACGTCAACCATCTCAATGTCCTTTTTGTGGAGATTTTGTAATGTTTGTTTGTTTAAAAATTAGAGAAGATTGAAATCCGAGATGAGTATTCAAGTCAAACCGGGACTACATATATGATATATAGTCCCCTGCTACTGTGATGGATTGGCACCCTGTTCAGCCTCGTGCTCTAAGTCTCCTGGGATAGACTCCAGGCCTCTGCGACCCTGATGACACATGATACAGTAAGCGTTATAGAAGATTAATGAATCCCCTGCTACACCAATGGAGGGAGTACGTAGGGAAGAAGGGAAGTAGAACCAGCAAGCAAATCACACACTCTCTCTCTCTTTCTCTCTTTCAGGTACGTCCTGTCACAGCCTTCAATTAATGTGAGTGCTATGTGTTTAAATGAGAATAATATTCTGTCATAGTTAAAGCTGGTGTTGTCATGCCCTAATTATTACTTTATTTCTCTTTTCATCAAGAATTTTTTCATGGCACCCTGGTCGTCCTGTCTCTCAACATGCACACTCACACACACACACACACATGTGCATGCGAGTTAACTGTGAATGAGTAATTCAGATGGCAGGGGGCTCGTCTGCTATTTCAGAGTTGAAGGAGCTCATTACAGGAGGTGCGATCGTCTCGACTCTTCTAAGGTGATGCTACCGGCTTCCTCACCTAATTCACCATGAGAGAATTTTATTCACTGTTAGACAGGAGCGAGAGAGAGAGAGAGAGAGAGAGAGAGAGAGAGAGCTACCCGAGAAATCTAACATTGGTCTTATTTGGTGTCCCGCTGGACACACCTCTTCTCTAGGCATCAGTCCGTTGGACGTTGTACTCTTTCTGTCATCTGTTATAACTTTTTCTATTTCTCTATTTCTCTCTCTCTCTTTCTTTTTTTTCTGTTTCCCAGCTACAGTTTTTTTGATTAGGCCTGTGGATAGAATCCTTGCGAGCGTCAAATCCCTACGCAGGAATCGCGCGCCAACAAGACATTGACGGATGTCTTTTTCGGGCGTCAGGAGAGCGGTTGTCGTAGCGACGCTGACATGCTGTTGCCGTGCTGCATGGCTGGCCGTGCCACCGGGGAACGCACGCAAGCACACAAGAACACACTCGGATACACACCGCCTGCTTTCGGAAAAAAGAGTAAGGACGAGTGGAAAACATGGAAAGAGGAGGAAGTCCTCAGCGCTTTAAAAACACTGAAATCTCTTCATCCTTCACTTCTTTCTCTCTCTCTCTCTCATTCTCCTTCTTTCACTTTAGCATTAGGAGAGATCATAGAAGCAAAGTAGTGGGGATGAAATGGCAGGTAGACACATAGTCTGTCGTCTTGCCCCTCCTTCAATGCCAAGGTTAAGCGAGCAAAATGTTCATCCAAGTGAGAGCTGCTTTCAGAGCGATGAGTTTACAATCCTAGCGAAACCAAATTTAGAAGCGTTTAATGCATGTTAACGCTTAAGTAGGTAAAAGAATCTCAGAAGTCTTCTCTAAAATGAAGCATATATTATTATTATTATTATCATTATTATGCTTTTGATATTAAGGTCTAGGGCTGATACAATACTTAACAAAACAATGCTCTTAACACATTTTTATGAACCATTATTGTGAGAGCCTTTAATTTATAGAATAATTGTTATGCCAAAACTAAATTTTTCATCACAAGATCTAAACATTGAGATGTTCCCCTGGAGAAGGAGGCATTCCGCATGCACCAAGATATATAAAATATACCCGTAACCCATGCAGACATGGGGAAACTCTGCAAAGACTGTTACTTGATCTCAGTATCAAACTCGGACCTTGGAACTTTAAGGTGATAAATTTTTACTGTTTACTCACTTAACTATCTTCTATTATGCATATCATGTATACATGGTCACGGTGGCCTGGAGACACCCTGGACCAGGTGATAATCCACTGCAAGGCACACACACTCACACACTACCAGCAATTTGGGAACACCAATTATCCTAACCTGCATGTTTTTGAACTATGGGAAGAAACCGGAGTACCCAAATGAAACAAACCAAGCATGGGGAGAACATGCAAACTACTGTATATGAACGCAGACTCAAGGCAGGAATCAAACCTGCAACCCTGGAGGTGCAAGTGCTAACCACTATGCCACCATGCCCTCCTTTTCCTCCTTAACAAGATGAAAAACTTTAAGCACAATCACGACCTGTTAGAAGTGGTCATTAAGCTGTCAAGAAAAATAAAGGTGAGGATGTACAGTACCTGATTTCAACTTTCCTTAAGACTCGACCTGTGGCCTACTTCATAATGTCTCTGCATTTTGGCTTGAGATTTGTTTGGCTTCCTTGTGAAATGGGTTGGGAGATATAATCCAACAAAATTGGATTGATGGTCCACTGATGGTGGTCATGAAATAACATATTCCTGGAATGCACTCATACAGAGTGATACATGGTCTTTTAGCCAGTTCTGTCATTCCTGAGACCTTCCAGATCTTTGCAAGTCTGGACAAATGGCCAGAGGACAAAAAAAGTCCATTACTCACTGCATTTCACTGATTTATTACCACCATGTTTGATATTATGGTATTGTAATGAGTCCAGTTTGGTCTTAGTGTATCGTTCTGTCATTCGAAGTGCTATCATAGTAATCTTAGTCTAAAGTCTGTCATAAATAAGTATTCCTGCACAGGGCACAAACCTGAGTAAGCTGCTGTACGTCAAAGCACAAAGAGTAAAACTTGAAAGACTTCAGAGCAAGGTTCAAGTGTCAGTAATCTACTAGTCCTATGTAGCTATCACTGAGTCCCGGAGCCCATGGGTAAAATGTTCCACATTTCTGAGGTCATTTTCAACATCGCTTTGCAGAGTAATAGTTCATGGGCTGTATGGGAGTGAATACGAGGTGTTCGGTAAGTACATTCCCACGCTATAATGATCTGTGTGTGTTTGAGGAGCCTGATGAATGGCTCTGTCTCAGCTTGGGCAGCCCTGCTCTTTTTTCACTACATTTCCTGCAAAATAGCCATTTCCCTCCACAACACAAGTCTTCAAATTACAGCACTTCTTCATCTTGTTAAGGGAGGACGTCATTCTTGGAGCTCTGAAGCATTAATATAACGCAACACCTGTGACAAGCTAGCGCGAGTTTGGGAGACCATTGGGTAACTCCATGATGTACATTCCAAACCATCTCACGAGGGTTAATTAATACACACCACACCTTGCCTTTGTCGTCTTTAAGCCTGGCTAAATGAGAACTTTTTTTTTTCTTCGAGATTCTGTTGTTCCTTAGATTTATTTTGGCTGTGGAAAGAAAAAGGAGCATTTGTCAAATGAGTAGTCTTTGACAGGGTGCTGAAGATGAAGCAGTTGTTTCCAGACAGCGCACGAGAGTAAATTACGTCGTAAACACACTCTCAGGGGAGCTATTCAGGATCAGCTTGGGTGAAGTAGAACTGGGAAGTCACTGGGTTCCACGTGAAAAACATTTCTATTTTTTTCATCCTCCTCTTGTCTCTTTTTTTTTCCTTCTCAGATGAAAACTTAGCACCCCGCTCCACCACGTCGTCTCCTGAGGACACTTAAGCATCGGAGGGATGGGCGGCCTCATGCGCGTCGAGTTACAAAGCGATCCGTTTCACAGCATCTGCAGAAACATTTCGGAAAGCGTTTACAGCCTGGGAAAAGTGTTGAGATCCCGTCATTTCTGGAAGCCAAAATAATCGCCTGGCCTGAAACTTCAGCTTCAGCTGGGACCACTCATTGAGAACGTACTTATTAGCCATGACTGGGTTAGACACTTTAGTACTTGCTGATGAATGGATGTTTTTACTGCTAGAGCCACAAATAATCATCAATGTGCCATTTTTGATCTCATTTATAACTCAATAATCCAAACTGTTTTTAAAAAAAGTTAACTTTAATCCATTTAACAAAACATTTAACCAATTTTCTCCTCAAATTCTACCCACTAGCAAAGTCTTCCTTATCACATAATTTTTATGGTTATATATGGTTTTTCTCTGCTGCCCATGCAACATCATATGACAACAGAAAAATGACAGAAAGGGACCAATTGAGCTTTTATCCACAAAAATCAACAGACCTCTACATTTGTCACCTCAGGGCGAGTAATTATCTTGGGAAACCTCTTACAGATATTTGGGGCATCTTCAGGAAACATGTGTGTCAAAATCCAAACAAGCAAAAGTTCTCATGATCTTTAACACTGACACAGGACCTTCTTCAGTCTTGGTTCTGTTCACCAGGTCTATTACTATGTCCAAAGCTTCTCCCTCTACCCTGAAGTGTCTCATTCTGTCGTGTTCAAAAGAAATGGAAATTTCTAGTCAGGACTACTCATTTCTTGGCCTACACCTGAGCATGGATCTCACCCATGTCACCCTTGGCAGGCTTAGGAAGTACAGATCACACTAAAGGATCTCAAACAAACAAGACAGTGGAAAGTCTAAAGTGTTAGTGGTGTCAAGATAGACATGGGGCACAGATTTCGTGAAACCAAATGACCAAAGGGCATGAGCCGTCATTCTGAAGCAATGAAGCAGTGGAAGTCCCTGAGTAAACAGGGGGATTTCTTCACTAATCACACATCAGAAATAATGATTCTCGAACACTACAGTTTGAAAAACACCATGTTTTTTAGACTCACACATACAGTATGGCTATTTGTACTGAAGAGTCAAGTCAAACCGGAGAACCTGGTCATCTTTTAGAAAGTAACTTCCATAGTCAAGTTTCATTCTTTTGCCAATCTCATGAGTACAGGAAGGCGAAGGTCTAAATCTTTCTCAGAAGAAACCATATTCGTCCAAACCTGTAACGAAATCGGTGAAAGTTTTAGACCGATGACCTAAATGATTAGAAACTTCAGTGTTGGTTACTTTTAATGAGAAACAAACTGTCCAAAATATTAATAAGGATACAAATTAAACTATCTAAACCTGACCTTCTGAGCTTATATTACTTCATTAAGTATTTCAGTTCATTCTCATATGCGTTTCCTGTGCCTTAGAGCTATATGACCGGCGAGAAGCCGATCTAAAATAACTTCCTGTTTACCCTTCTGGTCTGCACGTGGCCGAACCGCAGCACCGTGTAGGGGATTAATAATTCAACGCTTTCATATTAGTTCACACCTTAGCCAAGATACCACTGAATTATTCATATAGATAATATAAAATAAGCAAAGCATTTGTCACATTTATAGGAGATAAAATATACTGTGGGTAGGCGAATCAAAGTTAGGCGAGGACGGAGCCCTGTAGCTACAAAATTCACAGAGCGGGTCAGGGAAGCTGTTTTAGGATCAGAATACATCCATTTTTACAGCGATTATGGAGAAGAGTGCAGATCCGAGGTCAGTGTTTTTCAATTTGTAATGCTTTGTGATCCAGAGAGTCTCTGGACACACGGTTGGATATTTCTGCTATTTTCTTCATTTTTTTTATGCAGGTGATTTTGTGGTTGTGTGTGTATATTCTGCTCAATCATGAGTGACCAACTAAACAAGGCCTACAGAGGTTTCCATCCCTTTGTTTTGTTATTTTTGTCTATAATGAAAGCTGATGGGGAAAAAAAAAAGGTAAAAAGGCGGAAGGGCATAACGCAGCACTTGTGTGTGTCCGATACATTTTCACCTCCTGAAAATTCTATTTTTCACGGCTAAATCAAGCCCAGAAGTGTCACACAGTGGCACACGCACACATGCACATACATAGGGACACGCCACCACACCACACCACACAACACGTAGCTCCCCCTGCCCACCTCCTATTGGCAATCCCCTGCAAAACAAGCATCTCTCTGCACAAAATGATTCAAGAAAACATACAATTATCTCTAAAAAACTGGAACAGATTTTTTTATTAAATTAACCTTATTAGTGCATTATGGTAAGCAAATGCCAAAAAGGGGCCCTGCTCATTTGCATTAAGATAGATTTTTCAGGTTGGCTGCACGATTTAATTAAAGAAAAGATTAAGAATCATTAGAGGAGCTGCCGTACCTTGCCTAGGCGAGCTCTCCACAGGCTCAGGTTAATACACACACAGATGGTGATTTTGTAACTGTTGAATGGCTCCAGCAGAATGAGAATGATCCTATTAGTTTCCAGGGGAAGAGGAGAGAGAGAAAGAGAGAGAGAGAGAGATGGGAGGAAAAAAGAGGCACAGGGAGAAATGTTGCTCAGTGGACTTGCTTTCTTGTTCGCTTTTAAAATGACAAGGTGTTCGCGTGGGTGTTTAACGAGCCCAAACGTTCAATTTAGCTCATAGGCGAAGGTCTGGAGCCCGTTGTGGGGTCGCGGCCCACCATTGAACGGCTTTTGTGTGGAAGAAAGACAGGTCAAAGTAGCTCTGCTGATAGGTGCAGTACAGATCTGTATATATTTTTTCTCCTTCTTGTTAAGGTGTTTAATCTTTTTTGTTGTTGTTTACGTGCCCTAACTTCCTATATTTGACAAGAAAAATCTTTGCTTCTTAAAAATCAATATGGTTCTCTTTAATCACACCTTTGTAAAGTCAAGGAGGCTTCAAGGAGTCTATCTACTGTACAGTATGTTATTAACAAATCTACAGTGATCAGCCATAACATCAACATCGCCACCAAGTGATGTGAATAACATTGATTGCAAACAATGCATTAATAAACTGGTGACCGAATCACAGGCACTTAAGGATCACCCATGTCCATGCGGACAAAAGGCTAGTCTGTCTGGTTTGATCTCAAAGAAAAACCTATGCACCACAAATCACAGCAAAAATCAATAATGGGCGCGATAGAAAGGCACGAGAACACCCAGTACACCGCAGCCCACTGTGCATGGTGCCCAGCAGGCAAAGAGCCCAAGGCTGCCAACCAGGGCTCCAAACTCCACCGATCCCAATCCGATCGAACATACATGTGATACGCCGGACAAACAAGTCTAATGCCCCACCACACAACCCACAGCACCCCAAGGGAACTGCTGCTATTATCAAAGTTCCAGACATTATAGCAAACTCCCCAGATGCTCTGCAGAGCCACATCCTGAGGGACCAGAGCTGCCCTAGTGACACAAGGGGAGCCAAAGGTGCCAAAATTTATGGTTAAGCTGTGAAATATTTAACCCCTTCCTACAGTGATACAAAAGCAATCATTTGTTTTTTATGTGTGCATAATGAACTCAGATCTGTGGTTTCTGCGACAGTTTCAAGTGACAACGCAACTTGCGGAATTGCCAGGTCTAAGCAATATATTCAGGCCAACTACTGTACATCTCAAAAGCTACATACTGTAAAAGTATTTTTTATTAATTTCTCAGTTCACCTTTTTAATTATCATCATCATCATCATCATCATATGGTACAACCATTACCGGTTAGATAGTTCATCGTATACAGAGATTAGGAAGCAATCTTTCATTTTTGTGCATTGGAAAGTAAATGGAAACTGATTGCACCTAGGGACTAACATTGTGAGTGGGGACAATGAAGAAATGTTGGACCACATAAACCATAGATCTGATCCAAGGAATCATTCGACCACGTCTTATGGATTTGTTGTTTAACTGTATCATTATTAATTTACATATAATTGGGGAAATCTCATTTGAGATGTTGTTTATTGCCACAGTTACCATGGTGATGGTTATTGCTCCAAATTAAGTTAGTTTTGGACAAAGGTTTCATATGAAAAATGCTAGTCTGTTGGGTGGTCATTAATCAAATAATTTGTGGCCACATGATCATATTTTAAAGCAAACAAGCATTTCATAACACTGGCTATGGTACACAAAGGGGAATGTGGTGATATCATATCTCTGATCAACTGTTTAAACAAGTTTGCTAAATACCCATAAGGTTTAGTTCATTTATGGTCAGTTTTGTTGGCAAGATGTTATTTCATTTTTAGTTTGCCCATGCTTCTCATATGTTTGTTGCAGTTCTCAAAATTATAGTGTCCTAGTAAAAAAAAAGACCAAATTTACAGGAAGAAATAAAAGAAAAAGCATTGTATATAATAGAAAAGTGTCAAAAGGTGTAAAGGGGAAAAAAAATAGGAAGCCATCCATCTATCTATCCATCCATCCGTCCACCAACCTCTCCTCGAGGTTTCAAGGAATTAGCTATGCAAATCGCTCAGGGAGGGATTTGGTAAAAGCATGGGAAAGAAAAGAGAGAGAGAGAGAGAGAGAGAAAGGGAAAGAGAAGGAGAGGGAGAGAGGCTCCCACATCCCTGCATTAATCCTTCAGCTTCGCTCTGGCCGGGAAGAGAGAGCAGTAACTCAGGCATAAAGGAGGCAGTCATGTGTGTCTCGGCCGCATATTACCGCCGGCACCTGCCTCACACAAATGAGCAGGGAATAAGGCTGATGCAGGAGCGGGGAGGCGGTGTCCCTCTACCTCTCTCTCTCTCTCTCTCTCGCACTCACTCTCTCTCTCTCGCGCCCTCCTCTCGCTCCCTCTTCGCGCTCCCTCGCGCCCTAATCAGAGTGCATTGAGGCGACGGCAGGTGCTTGGCAGGTGCAGGCAGACAGATGTGTGCGGCTGGCAGGCCCCGCGCTGTACAGGTGTGAAAGACAGCCTACACCCTAATTATGCCTCTAAATGCTTTAATTTCTGTGTTTCAATATTGATTGCTACCTTTCTGCTCCTCTCTCCCTGCGGAATAGGCGGCACCCGGGGCTGCTATTTACCCGAGATTCACATCAGCGTTTTACAAAGCTTTATTTTTATGCCCCTTCTTTTCTCTCCCTCTCTCTCTCTCCTTTTTTATCCCTCCCCTCCCTCATCCAGAGAGATAATGTTTGGTTTCTTTTCCTGTCCCGGAGACCGGCGTCTTTAGAATTGTGCGGCGAGAGAGGAAACATCAGGCACGTGCACGTGGAAAGAACGGGGCGAGCCTGAATGCATCTGAGTGCTCCTGTATTTTGATCATTCACTAGTGGCGCGGCAATCAGCGCCGGAGCTTTTGTATGGATGCAGATGGAGCTTTGTCTGGTCAGGAATGGAGAGGGTGCCTGTTTATGTGCGTTCCTCTCCGAAACATCCGGGAAGAAGACGCACCACTTGCTCAACGTACCTGCTTTGTCCTCCCCACACTTGAAGTGAGGGTAGGGGAACGAGTGAGTGTGTTCAATATTTCGCATTTTCTGTCGTGTGATCAATTAGTGTGTGTGATGAATACACTGGATAGAGATGCAAGCATGGTTCGGGGCCTGTTCTCGGCCATTGCAGAGTGGCAGCTGGCTTTCCCACACGGCCAGATATTTGAGATGGTGCATGAATGCTGGGGACAGGAAGGTGTACAGAAGAGATGAAATGGTCAGCGTAACAGGACTCAACCTGAGCTGGCAAATATGTCCCTGTCCATATGGCCTCCCTGCTCAGTCTTACTGCACTCCCACTGAGCACTATTGATTTTCATGGAGGAGGACCTGTCACTGGGAGGCTTCCACAACCCCTGATGAGACCTGGTTGCCTGCAGAAGTGTGCATGTATACATATTTAGTTACATCCAAAGCAAAACCATGTACTACTAAAAATGTAGTAATTGTTTTTTTTTTACGGTCAATCAGTGAAATAGTGCAGTTTTTGACAATTTTGGGCCATGATTTTGAGGTGGCCACGGCCTATTTCTAGTAGTGTGATCATCTGCTAAAAATTTTAGACGTATGTCCTTTCCAGGTGTGTTATAAATCAGATTACCACTTCCCTCCCTTCACGACTCTTGGGACAGCTTGAGCTTGGACAATCACCGTATGACAACATGATATGAAATGCATCTGCAGTACCTGGGGACAGTCCCTGATGTAGTTGGTAACCCGAAGCCTGCCTCCTGTGTCCCTACTCTGACAGACAATCGATTGTCCAGGAAGGTATGACTCCTGATTTAGCACCGAGCCCCATTGCTTTACGAGATAGACAGGATCGGGTTTTTCAATACCTTTCATTTTCCTTCCATCTTTTTGTTTCCTTCTGTCTTTCTGAGCATTGAATTCCATTTTCATTGATGGTTTTAGATTTCCGACCATCTTGCGCGGAGATCCTCAAACAGAGGATCCGGAGGCAATGAGCACTGCTGTGTTTCCTTTACGTTCGCCGTTAATTAGCTACGTCATCCCAGTGTTTTGGGTGTTGCGTTAATTTTCGGAAAGATTGCACCATGTCTGTGTCACTTTCTTCAGGTGCAACACCTCGGAGACCACCTTTATTAGGAAGCTGTTGGAGTAATCTGGCTTCAGCGCCAGGGTGTGTAATGACTTCAGCTTCGGGCCCTGAGGTGATCACAGTTTTAGCACTTTCCTGAGCTGTGCTTGAAAGCTACAGCTAAGACAGGAGTGCTAAAATGAGAGAGAGAGATCTATGTGTGTGTGTGTGTGCGCGCACATGTATGTGTAGACCTCAGCTGTGAAAGCACCGCCAAAAACAGCAGAAACTGTTCCATTCGTTTGGTCAAATCATATAAGGAGGAGTTAAAGGGGCTATACAAGTCCTCAACATATGCAACAGGAAATTACATCTGCGAAAGGTGAGCGAACACTTAATCGGCATCACACGTGCGGAAGACGTTAAGGTAAAAACCTTTACCTTACAGCACAGTGAAATTCTTTTCACAGCTTGTTAGGAAGGGGTCATCCCATGATACAGCACCCCTGGAGAAGAGATGGTTAAGGACACTAAGGGCCAAAAAGGGGTTTGAACTGCCAACCTTCTGATCAGTAACCCAGAGCCTTAATCAGTTTAACCAACCCATTGTGGTGCATAAACACACAAGCGGAAACCCACCAAGCATGGGGAGTCCATGCAAAAAGAACCAGAGGCAGGAATTGGATAGACAATGCGTAAAATTTCAAATTAGGATGAACTAAAGTGCAAGAACATAACGTCAGGTTCCACTGCTGTCAGCCAAGAACTCGAAAGACCTGTCCAACTGCAAACTTGAAAATAAAGACCAGGTGAGATTCATTTATTTATTTATTTATTTATTTATTTATTTTCCCTTCTGCAAGCCTGGGAATCTAACGTTAACTTCGGTAGCGGTGCTTGCTTTCGAAAGCCTCTCTTTTTAAAGAAATCCCCTAAAGGCAGTGTTGTTCTTATCTTTCCCCACGTTGTATGTTTTACAGTTTGGCAGAGCTCTTAATGCCACATAATGAGCCCAAAATCCATTAACGAACCGCATGTAGGCTAGCGATAAGGATCGGCGTCTAGGATTCTTTGTTTGCTGCGTTTCTTTCCATTCTGGTCATGGAAACAAGGGAAGAACAGACAACACAGAGTCAAGTGTGCGCACGCATGAGAGTGTGCGTGTGTGTGTGCGTGTACGGTTTTAATAGTAATTAATCTCCATAAGGCGACGCGACACTTAGGTAAGATGGCTGCAGATTCAATTATCTGTATGCAGAGTGCCATTTCTGGGCTGAAAATATGCAGCATCTATTTTCTCAGGTTCACATTAGACACCTGAGCCTCTTTCGATGAGAACCTGAGAGGAGGCTCGTTTTCACACACTCACAAAGAGAGAAGAAAAAAAAACACACTCTCTCTTAACACCTTCATTTCTGCTCTTTGTATCATCAAATACAAAAGGGTTTATATTTGAATGAAGGGCCTGTTTCTTGTTTCAATTCATTTTTTCAAGAAATGCATGTGTTTGACATGTTTGTCCATTTCCTCCTCTCTCTCTCTCTCTCTCTCTCTCTCATCCTGCCTAATATTTCCAGAAAGTGTCATTTTAAGCCATAATGGAATCAGTAGATTTATCCGGATTTCCTCCTTGTCTGGAGAATCTGCACTGCTTCACGTATTTCAGCGGCGCCCCCGCTTAAACGAATTGACTCCGCAGGAAATGACATCATTCCCAGGTTGCGTTTCCAGACTAAACTAACCAAATGGATTTATTTGTTGTTATAAGCTTCCGTTTAAACTTTAACGATTGTATTTACCGTATGGTGCGCTTTTTTCTTTTTTTGTTACGTTCGTCTGTTTCTCACCATTTTTTCACGATCTCGGTTTGATGTTTATGGATTGACTCTGGATGCATATCGGATAACGCGTGTTATTGATTTAAAGCAGCGAACTGGTCATGTTTTGGCTCGCGTACATTTGTTTTGAAAAAGGCGTGGATCAATAGTCGAGGATTTCGAATCAACGTACAGACTCCGCGCTCGCTGCTGAGACGGGTGTTCCTAGAGAAATCTGCAATGCATATTATTTTACAGGATTGACACGTGCTCCTTAATGCCGTATAAAATGTGAAATTCTTTCCTACAATACCCAGAATGCCATTGAGCTACGTGCTGATGGTAATGCCAATGGAATTTAGCCTTTGCTTTAGTCCTTTGGTTTCTTACTCAGTTCTGTCACTGCATTGCATTCTGGGAGTTCATTGATGTCGCCATGTGTGTGTGTGTGTGTGTGTGTGTGTGCTTGTTTGTGTTGTTATTCCTATAACTATACATTCAGATGTGATTTACCATATAATCATAAACACACCAGGCCAGTATAGGCAATGTATGCAAATTTATACTGTACGTGTGTGTGTGTGTGTGTGTGTGTGTGGGTGTATGTGTATGCAGGTGGGCCTTGGTGTATTGTTGTGACTCTCCGGGCAGGTTTCTGTTAGCATGAGCGAGCAGCGTAACAATGCCAGACCCTCCTGAACCTCCCCATCAATCACGGCAGTTTTAATCACACCTGCCATTCCTCCTGTCTTCTGTTCTCTGTCTCTGTCCATCCATCTATCCATTAATTCCTTGCCTTGAGGTATGGTATGGGTTTCTTGCAAGCGATGTCATAATGTATATGTATTTGAGAGACACAGATAGAGAGAGGAGGAGGAAGAGAAGGAGAGCCAATTAGGACAGGAATTAACATTAGCATCCGAAGGTGTCTCATCTACTGCTCTCTGCTGGAGAAGGTCTGCGTCCCCAGGGTCCGCCTGTCTCTCTGTCTTTCTTTCTGACTCTCCTGTTTTCTCTCTTCCTTGCAATGCAATCTGTATTGTGTAAATACAGTCTCTCGATCTCTCTATGTCTCTATCTTTGTCTCTTTCTAGCTCTCTGTTATTCACTATTTCTCTCTCTGTGCCCCGTCTTTCTTTTATGATTTCTTTGTCTGTCCCTCTGTCTGTCTATCCATTCCATTCTCTGTCTCTCTCTTTGATACTGTCACTCTCCTGCTTATCTATCTATATAAATACATTTCATACAAATTTTCAAAATTTCTGTCTGTATATGTGTGTGTCTGTCTGTTCAGCCAAATTTTGTTACGGCATCACACAAAACTGGCTGGACAGAATTGAATGAAACTTTGCCAGTCGTTCGGTATTCGCCTGAAGTTAAAGGTGTCCCATGAATTAAATCATAATCTTGAGTAGAAGTGAAGTTTTGTGCCAGATTATGTCACAGCATCTTTAGACTCTGTAAAGCCACACCCACCTCCTATCCCTGGAGGTGGGTGTGGCTTTACAGAGCCAATCAACGTGGTAGTTTTCTGTGTATAGATAACTAAACTGGATATTTTTACTGGGATTTGTTCATCTTAGTTCTCCGCTGAAATAAACAGCGCTGAAGTGGTATAAATAAATTTTAATTTTAACATCTGTGATTCACTCTCCGATTACTGAACAGGGAGTGTATTTGTCTGATGATGGAAGAAGTGCAACTTAGCGTAACCAAGGCGTAAGATACTCAACCTTACAAATGTGATTTCTTTGTATTAGTAAGTTAGACAGAGAGTTCTGCTGTACAGAAAGACAGACAGACATGTACATGGGCTTCAACCTGAAATAATAATAATATCACTGATTACATTAAAGCTGATCAGATTCATTTTTAGCTTTAACCTTTGAACCATTTCTACAAACTCTTTAACCGTCAATGACAGGCACTAACGCTAGTTCTCTACCGTATATGTATCACGTAAATTCACTCTCTTTTTTCTCTCTTAGTTTACATCGTTGTCTCTCTGTCTCTATCTTATCTCTCACTCACTCTACCTCTTTGCCTCTCTCTCTTTCTCTCTGGGCCTCTGTCTGTCGTTTCCTTATTTCTCTGTCTGTCTCCCCATCTCTCTCTCTCTCTCTCTCACTCATCGTCTCTCTATGTGCATTGCATGAATTCAGTCTTAGTCTTTTAATCTCTCTCTCTCTCTCTCTCTATTACATTACAGTTACAAAGTAAAGTGAAGCTGAAGTATTATTTAAATAAAATTAAGCAAATTAAGATACATATTTGATGCTTTTGACCTTGTGGGGATATTTGGCTGGCATTAAGAAACCCAAGTACATTTATAATGATTGGAGGGTGTGTGTGTGTGTGTGTGTGTGTGTGTGTGCATGCGTTTGTGTGTGTGCATGGGTGTGTGTGTGTGTGCATGCGTTTGTGTGTGTGCATGGGTGTGTGTGTGTGTGCACATGCTTGTGTGTGTGTGCGTGTGTGTGCCCGTGTGTGTGTGTGTGCGCGTGTGTGTGTGTGTGTGTGAGTGAGAGCAAAGTGACGACTTGAATCGGATTTGTTTAACAGGGTAAATTCTATGTCTGTGTTCAGTGATAGGTAAATATAGGCCAGATGTGTAAATGTGTGTGTGTGTGTGGAGAGAGAGAGTTCTACCAGGAAGAGAGATGTATACATTCCGTCATTCTGTTGCTGTAATTATTAGTAATGATAAAAAGGTCTGCTCTGGCTTTTAGTTTAACATAACTCACCTCTCCCTTACAACCTGACAAACACACACACACACACTTTCTCTCTCTCTCTCTCTCTCTCTTGCTAGGTAAAGGAGTGTGTTGCAGTAAGTGCTGTCAGTGTGGCTCGTGGCAGGATTTCTGACAAAACAAAGGCCTGAGCAATTAGACCAGCTCCATGCCATTGCTTTCACCCCTATACGCCCCCCCCTCTCTCACACACACACACACACACACACACACTGCAGACACCTTAAGTGCCATTAGGAAATCTGTGTGTGCTACATATTGGATAACGTCATTAGAATAAAAAGCAGAGGAAATACTGAAATAATGGTGATCGCACACACAGTGCATTACCACATACACACACACTTTATTCAGATTCCCCCCTTGACACCGGATGCGTCCCCTGATTAAGAAGTAACACTATGGAGACATTACAACACCATTTTCTCCTTCGACATTAGCGGAGGGGAGAGAACGTGAGAAAAGAGACGCATGGTGCTGTAAAGCGAGCTACACTTCAGCCTAATTGGAAACATTCGTAGAGGAGCGAGTGACACCGCGGAGGGATGATGGCCGCTCGGCAACGTCCTCTACTCCCAGTATCGGGTCGTATGGCCGAAATATAAAGAAGAAGCTAAAATGACGTGTGTAATGGAGTTATATGGAGTTATATGGTGTAGGGTGTTAGGCATGATTGATTTGTTTTTTGCTCTCTGTTCTCGGGTGCACTTGCATATTTAAAGTATACTCCCCCATACAGAAGGTGGCAGTATGCGCCTACTTGGTTAACCTGAAAAAAAAAAGTCTTCCTGTGGCTTCCTTCCATATCAGCTGTGGTGGTGTAAGTTAGACGATGAGATTGGTAGATTCCGGAGGACACAGACAGCACTGATGATATCACGTCTACTGTAAATAATGATCTACTTCCGTCGTGAAGTACTGTACGACAGGCTTCTGTATCTGATACGATGCGTGCCTAATGTAAGTACACTGAACTGTGCCTGAGAATGCCTCTTCAAGCAGACTCGGGCGCTGTTCCCGAACAAGTAAAGATTGTGTTTCTCACTGATCCAAATGAGCCTGACTTTGGGGTCAAGTGTTCTCAGAAACAATCCCATGAAAACTCCTGTAACGTGTATGACGTATGAAGTGCATTAAGGACTCAGGATGTTCCCGGAGAAGACATCCACTCACAGAGCACATGAGCTTTCTGCTGCTAGAAGGTATAGAGACTTAAAAACAACGAATGTGTTCTGTGTATGTGTGTGTGTTATGTGTGTGTGTGTGTGTGAGAGAGTGACTTCAGAGACTTCACACATAAGCATTTAACTATCCATCTGTATATATTACAATTTCCAACTGTACAGTTTGATTCAAATGAATAAATTAATAAATTAATTAGCATATAATTGTATTGTAGTTTTATTTGTCAATAAATATGTTTTATAGGTTACAAAATATAAAATGTTATGTGTATCCATTATTATCACCATTATTATTATTAGTAGTAGTAGTAGTAGTAGTAGTAGTATTGCCATGAGCATGATAAGTGAAACTAAATGTATTATTATGATTCTTCTTCTTCTTCTTATTATTATTATTATTATTATCAGTTTATATAAAAATATTAGAAAAGGTAGTAAAAGCTCAAATATGCACATTCTTGCAGGAAAGCAATATCCTTAAAGAATTTCAGTCAGGTTTCAGGCCCCATCATAGTACAAAAACTGCACTAGTTAAAATTGCAAATTACTTGTTTTTAGCTTCGTCTGCATCTCAATACTAGTCTTACTTGATCTTAGTGCTGCATTCAACACTATAGATCATAATATTCTCATAGATCGCT
>JAOVVA010000012.1:5121357-5138918 GCA_028565275.1 Leiocassis micropogon | reverse complement strand
GCGGGGCTTTCATATGCTGAGGTACCACTGTGTTTCGTTACTGTATAGAACAAATACATGAGATATATTTTTTTACTTTCTGAAGCCAGGGTGTCGACCTGCATTCAAAAATGGCTAAAACTAGGGAATTCCTAAGTTATTGTAATTTGTGAACATCTGTGGCAAATCACTGTGATCTTCATGAAACAATAAAGATAAAGCAGGCTTGGATGGAGAAAGCGACACCAGAGTAGTGCAGACTTCTGTTTGACTCTAAGCCCACCCAAATCAAGCAGGTTTTGAAGAATAAAGGACTTCATAGTAAAAAGTGACTGTTGTATAGCAATTTAAATGCATAAAGTAACACATTCTTATTATCTTGATTCTCATTATTTTCAGAATTTCACTTTTGTCCAACACTGTACACTGTCTAGTACCTATTAAGCTGAGATTTGTCCAAGCATGTCTTTCAAACTTTACCATTTATAATTCATCTAAATGAGGTTATGTTTCTTTAAATATCCCGCCAAGTTATTAGCTAATTGCTCAAACTTAACTCCATAAAACAGAACATGTGATCTTCTACACTTCGAATTTCTTCACACTTTCTTTGCTCTGCCTTTCCACACAAGAATGCATATGTATGAAGAAGAGAAACATAGTTTGCATCTTGTCACCCGCACAACACTTAAGAAGAGAAAAGTGTTGTGTTTTTTATGTTTTGTGGAAATACTGTATGCCGTAGTTAAAATCTCACTTGGTTTTTAATAAAGCACTTACAATAATTTTACATTAAGTCCTTTATTTAGTTTTTAGCAAATAATAGCACTTTTTTGGATTCTGGTAATATATTTCAGCCTGAAATTAAATATACCTGTTTTAGCCATTAACTCTAAAGCTACAGTACGTTTACATTACAAACAACATTGCCCAATTCCGATATGTTTGGTCAGATCAGATTTGAACAGTTCACACAAGTGACTTTTAGCAAAAATATGCTCGGCATGTTGCTCTGGAGAACGGCAAGCTATTTGACGGCTGTATTTATTGAGGTCCAGAAGAAGGAAGAAGGAAGAAAGTCAGATGCCTCACTATTACTAGCAGTGCTATGAAATCTGCCAGTGCCCATACATGCAAACAGCCAAAAAGTCACATTAATTCTGATCTGACTGGTCTCATTTAAGTCACATGACCCTGTATCAGATATTTATCCCATCTAGGACCACATACAGTACAAAAGAACAGGAGCTTTTCTCAGAAGACTTTGGGCATGAGGGAGGTTACACCCTGGGTGCCAATCCATTACAGGACGCGCACACACACATGCACACATATACTGGACAATTTGGAAACGCCAATAACCCTATCCTGTATGTCTTTGAATTGTGGGAGGAAACCAGAGTACCTGGAGAAAACCCACCAAGCATGGTGAGAAAATGCAAAATCCATGCACACAGACTCAAGGTGGGAATTGAACCCTGGACCCTGGAGGTGGAGGTGATTAGGGTTAAAACTAGTCATTGAGTCACTTCAGGTTAATATTGTGTGCTTCTGCTAAATGTAATAGATTGTCTTTATTTTCCATTTTGGCCTGAAACTACAAAACTAATAAAGCTAACAATTGTCCTTGCAGAAAACATTTTTTGACATATTAATAACATTTGTATTCACTAAAATTAATACTAAAAAAAACATTAACAAAAAAACTAAATATACTATTTATATCAGAAATAAAAACAAATCCTAGACTGCCAAATCTATACATTTTATTCTTAAATTCCTGCTTTCAGTTAAGCATTACAGTATATGTTCAAATGACTGAGGTTAGGGTTGGTGTGTAGATGATTCACTATGGGGGTCGGACACAGGATAAAAGCTCTCTCAGGTCCCCGGTTGGGACTCTGATGGTCTCTCAGAGGGGCAGGGGAGCATTTTGTCAAGCTTAAAAGGTAAATGTGTGCTCCTAGGCGGCTGGGTTAGCGGTGAGGATGAAGGAGAGAGTGAACAAGCTTTCCTGGTAGCAGATTAGAGATGGTGGTCTCACCTCCGTCTCCCTGAGGACGGTAAAGGAAGGAATGGAAGGAAAAAGTGTGCAAGTGAGACATCTAGAACGAGCTTATGAAAGTCTAAAAAGCTGTTGAGGTGAGAGAATGAGAGGAGAAGTGATAGATGAAGAAGAGGAAAGGTGAAAAGAGAAAAGGGAGGATGAAGCGGAGGTGTACGTGATCAGAGATCCCAGGAGATGAGAATGTGAAGAGGTTTCATTTGGGTCACCTTTCTTTGACATTAGCATCAAGCTCCCAGCTTGAACACACACACACACAAGTACTATAAGATAGATAGATAGATAGATAGATAGATAGATAGATAGATAGATACTTTATTGATCCCAAAGGAAATAAATAATTTTATGAACTGGGAGTTAGGGTTTTTTTAAAGCAGGTTAGCTTTTGTTTTCTAGCTTGTGAGCAATAGCATTGAGCATATGACAAACTTCTCTCAGTAGTACTGATAGTATTAATCTATGAAATCCTACCCAATTAGCACAATGACAAAGACTTCTCAGATATCAGCTAGTTAACCTTTGCTAGCAAGCTAGATAAACCCTCTCAGAAATCTTGTCAAGGTAAAATTATATTTTATTATCAAAAAAGATTATAAACACTATAATATATCACTTAGAAATATTACCAAGTTATCACATCTTAACCAACTTCTAACCAGCTAATTACTGGTAAATATAAGTGAGTATATAATTCTGACAGCTACAACAACAAAGTAAACTTGTTTCATTACAAGCAAAGATGATGGACAATAACATATTTATATCTCAGATTATATGAACTGCTTAAAGATATAAGGATTTCCCCTATATCCAGTCATTTTTTTTTATTAGACAACTAGCAATAAATATCAGTGAATAAATAAATATGAAAAATCCTCTTGGAGAACTTGTCAAGTTAGCATGTTTTGTTATCAGCAAACATTAGTTACATTTATACATATAACCACAAGGAGCTAGCCAGTGCTAGTAATAAAACTAAACAGGATTTTCACAATCCTCTCTCTGAAAAATCCTGTCAGATACGCATATGTTTACTAACTATTTGATAATGGATTTGGGATGTTTTTAGCAAAATACCTAGCATAAAATGCATGAATGAAACAAATCCTCTCATGTTAGCATGTTTGTTTTTGTGTAGTTTTTTTTGCATCACTGCAGATATAAACATATAGAAATCCACAAATATATGAAAAATCTTGTCGAAATTTCTTCCAGGTTAACAAATGCTAAGGAACTAACTAAGTAAATAACTTCATTTTATCCACTTTTTTTAGCAACATAAATATCTTTTGTATACTATATATTGATAAGTTCTTTTTGGAAATCAGGTCAATTAGTGGTGTTGTTGTTTTTTTTTTTAATTGGAACTTTGACACATTTATAATTACACCTAGAAAAATCCTCTCAGAAATCCTCTCAGGTTAGCTTATAATAGCTATCTACTGTAGATTTCAGTAGTAAATGGGTCATTCTACAAAAACGATGGAAAGTGCTGTCACTTAGTTTTGCTGATGCCAAAATCATTTAAATTAACATAACGGCCTCATTACCTGTACAGGTTCAGAAAATATAATATGTACTTTCAATAAGGAAATAGATTTCCTTATGTCAATGTTTAATATTAAATTTTTCTTTTTTCTTTTTTTTTTTTTTTTAAAAAAAGGCAAGTAACCCATGGAAGTGGGACCAAAAAATTTTTTTTTTCATGACATAGGTCTGATTTACAATAACATCAATATCTTATGAAGAAAGTTGAACACTATAATCATGAACAATAATTGATTATAATTAATAATATGAAATAAATATCAGTCACCCCAAATTATGTCATTTTGTTACCCAAAAAAAAAGATTTATTTTAAAATACATTTGACAATTTGAAATTGTTCCTGCATTAGAGGTCACTAGAGGAAGAGCATGAACAAATGGAAAAGGTATGTAAGATGTCTCTCTTTAAACAAAGCAGTTTTATGCGAAGCTTTTAAGTCAGTCGTTGGTGTTGTTTATTTATAAATGTCAAAAATTGAACATAAATTTTAACTGGTTAAAGTTCAATGTGGACTTAAACATGGAAGCCATTTTGTAAATAGTTATGATTTTTCTATAAATTGTCATTGGTGTACCAGGAAGGGAAATTACACCAGTTATTAAATGTATAAAAAATGCATTACGCTCTACCTTTAGTGGATCCATAAGGTTTTAACGTAAGTTATTGCTATTGAAGAAGTTCTAGGCGTGAAAGAAGAAATACATTTCAGATTTTTATTTTATTTTATGATTTTTGATTTTTAATTTATGCCAAATTCCACCTTTTCTGTAGAATGACACAGTAGTAGAAGTAAAAGTAAATACACTGTACAAACATTTCTAAATATGTTTTGAACATCCTATTAGAATCACTGTCAGGTCAGAACATTAACTAACTATTTAAAGAAATGGGAATCTTAGCAAAGTAGCTTTTGTTAGTCAGCTAGCTAGCATTAGATGACACTTTCAGATCCAGCATTACACCAAATGCCTCATGCTGAGCTCTGTGTTACATTTTCATAAACATATAACAGTTAAGAAGAAAACCATACAGTCAGTAATACAAACAACCTTTGACATAACATGTTTGTTATACCTGTCACTTGATGTCATTGGGGATCTTCTCAGAGGAGCGACTGATTTATTTTCCTTTAATTTCAATGACTTTCTCGTAAGTAAAAATGTTCCTGTGGTCGTGGTTCCCTCCTGTCTCTCTCCTCTAATTATGAACGCCTCGCTGAGCTTTAATGCTTTTCCGTCTTGGCTTGTGCAGCGGTGATACTCCTGACAAACAGGTATGGCACTCGTGCATTAACACACATGCGCGCGCACACACACACACACACACAGATTAGATTTTAATGCACGGAAAAATGTGATGGAACACATAAACAGCGAACCGCAGCAGAACGTGGGCTCCAGAGTAATCCCAACCTGTTATTAAGTACACATTCGAACGTCCCCTCTGTTCAGACGGAAACAGTGAATTGTGGGAACGTTAATAGTGTCGACTATAATTTCCCTGCTGAGATCTCACATTTTTTTAAGCACAAGTCCAACACTGCTTATCACTCTTTCCGTTTCTGAATGGAAAAAAAAAGAGTGCTAACAGCTTTACTCATTGCACAACGTTTCGTAGCTGGGCTCAGATTTGGGGCAGAAAGGTGGGCCAGGATGGAAGTGTGAGAAACATATGTGAGCTGTTGGAGCTTCTGTGCATTGCATACTTTTTTTCTCAAGCTGTTTTAATTATTAAAGACCTTCATCAGGTCCATGAAACCTTTGCGGTAAGTTGATGTCAACTCAATGCAATGCACAGTTATGGGAATGAAATCCCATCTGGTCCAATTATATTTCTCAAAAAAACTCTTCTTCACTATAGGGTGATATTGCTGCCTCACATCTTCAGGGTTCCTGGTTTGATCCTGAGCTCTGGTTACTATCTGTGTGATACATTTTCTCTATGCCTATGTTGGTTCCTCTGTTCTCTGGGTTCTTTGATTAACCCCCTTCCTCCCAACAACATGCTACTAAATGAATTGGCTACTGTATGATAAATGGGTTTGAATGTCTGACTTGAGATAGACTGGTATCCCATTCAGGATGTATTCCCTCTCACTCACTCACTCACTCACTCACTCATCATCTATACCGCTTTATCCTGTATGCAGGGTCACAGAGGGCCTGGAGACTTAGGTCATGAGGCGGGGTACACCCTGGACAGGGTGCTAAGTTTATCACTGGGGATGTATTCCCATTCCCTGAAGATGAAGGAATGATAATAAATCACTCCTTCACTCATTTTCTAATCCACTTATCCTGTACAGGGTTTCAGAAGAGCCTGGTGTCTATCCCAGGGGACTCTGAGCACTAAGTGGAGGCACACCCTGGACGGCATGCCAATCCCCGCAGGGCACAAGCATGCACACACTTACACACTACAGTCTAATCGGCATTTCTTTGTACTGTGAAAGGAAACCAGAATACACAGAGGAAACCCATCAAGCACGGGGACAACATGCAAACCTTATGAACCTTTGACCCTGGAGGTGAGAGCGAGGCATAGTGCTAAGCACTACGCCACTTTGGAATGGATAATAATCCATGACTGAAATGAGTTGGAGCTTTGTGATCCTATCAGCTGTTGAATATCTTAGGGCCTGTTTCGTTCCTAAAATAGTAGCAGTTGCTTATGTACAGTATTGTGTGTTTAAGCTATTCTGAATAATAACATTTCAGAGAACTGACCACATTAAAGAAACATGGTAAAAGACAAGGCTGAAGACTTAAACAGATTATTTAACTATGACTGCCTGAAATTATTTTTCCACATGTTCTTTGGTTTTTACCCAGTTTACAAACTGGGCCAAATAATGAGGGAATCTGAAATGCTAGAGGAAGCCCCGAGCTACAGGTTTATATCTAATCAGACCTGGGAGAGAACAGCTGGTCAGAAGAGAGAGGGAGAGAGAGAGAGAGAGAGAGAGAGAGAGGGCTGTTTGGCCTTTGACCATCGGCCATTCTTCACTCCTAGGATATCTATTTCTCCAAGGAGGAACTTGGCCATAATTCCTGTATTTGCAATACGGTGCACAGGACGTAAGCTGGGTGGACTGTTATTCTCTCTCTTTCTCTCTCTCTCTCTCTCCAAACTCTTGTATCTTCTGGGTTGTACTTCAGTCATTCTTTTCCCACAGTCTCACAGTTTCATTATTTGTACTATTGTTTTTGTTTTTATTCATTACATACCACAATTAGACACAAGGAATTTCTCTGCCATGAAAAACTGCCAAGAAAATTCCATGAATTAAACCTTCTAGCTAAACAATACATGATTTACCATCGTTCAAAAAGTATGACTGTAAAAGACACACAAAAGGAAATTCTGCAGTTCAGAAAGTCATTACTAATTGTTCAGTAATGTTATATTGCTACAAACATAAAGGGCATTGGTGTGCATTAACTATGAGGTGTGTTCGAGTCAAACCAAAAAAATAGAGTAAAAGTTAGCTTTATTTCCCTAAATAATCCCCGGCTAATAATACGGCTAGAATTCTCATCACCGTACTGTGCTTGATGTCTTTTATAAACTTCCATCAGTTTTACGCCTTCATTCATGAGAAATTTCATCCTGGTATGACTTGAAGACTCCTCATATTTTTTATAATATTTGTATTGCATAAACCATTAAAAAACTATGTTTTGGAAGATTGTCTCATTATTAAGTAAAGAAAACCACAAATGAATGCATTACAATAAATTTATCCTAAAGTTAAACATCTCAGATTATTTATTTACCTGTTTTTCTCCCTTTCCTATGTCACCCATCCACATACAGACCCACCACAGTTAAGTTTTCCTAGTGATCACAATAAATTTAAACCCACAGTGGTTCTTTATTTATACATATGCTCATTGCATTGGGTATAACATAAGAGCATTCTAGGACTAACATTTATTCAGCTCTAAATATCAAAAAAGACTAAATCTAAATTTAAAAAAATCTATTCGTACATTCGTACAAGTGACATGAAGATTATATCGGCAACGATTTTAGGATCTTAAAACTGGACTTTTTTCATTTCCTCCAAAATGATTATTATGTACATCACTGTTGGACAGCTGTGGATCATTCAGTACATATTACTTCTTCTGTGAGCTTTCCCCCATCTCTTTTTCTCCAACTTCATGTCTCGTTGTCTTTAAATATTAGCGCTTACTCCATATCAAAGAGAAAAACTGTACTCTGAGCCGCTCTCTCTCCCTCTCTCTCTCTCTCTCTCGCTCTCTCTCTGTCTTATCACCCTGTGACAGCACCAAGGATGGTTAGGGTCTCACCGAATTCCTACCCACCAACATAATTGTGTTTTTAAGGTGTATTTTTTTCTTCTTCAATAAAGGCAGGAAGGAATCGAGAAATTAGAACATGCAAAGATTAGAGGTGAGAAGTGACTTCTGGTTATAATGTTGCAGAAGACATGGGTTAAACCTTAACCAGAACCTCTCATGTGTAGACATGAATGCATGTGTGGTGAACATCACCAATCTGGCCATTTGAGATCCCTGCTCTTGTTAAGATACTTTTGCTACATGTATGTAGGTTAAGTTTCTGTCATGGATTTGAGACGCGATGAATCAATGAAAGGTTAGTAATTGCTACTGATGCTACCAACATCATGTTGTGCTGCTTTAATTTGTTAAAGTGTTAAAGGTGCCATAATATCCTCCTTTTTAATAAGTAGGCGTAAGTCTTAGAGGTCTCTGAAATGCCTCTGTTAATATTCTACTTACTGTAGATCATGCATTCTGGCATGCCTGAAATACCTTCAGCTTCACTCCTGTTTCAAATGCATTGCATCAATTTCTGTAGCATTATATGCAAATGAGCTTCTGTCCCCAACCCCCGCCCATCACCCCTCTGTGGAAGTGCATTTTTCCAGTCAATCAGAACACAAAACTAGGTCCAAGAGTCAAAATTAAGGAGGAGGGGCTATGCAAAAAAAACCCTCTTTTTCTTTTTTTGTTCTTGCCTCGAATGACATAACAGGCTTGACATAATACATTGTTACCTAAAAAGATTGTTACCAGATCATCTGATCCCCAAGATCTACCACAGGTTTTATGCCCTTACTGGCACAACCCTTCCCTTTTCTAACTGGGCTTGGGACTGGCACTATGTGCAGTTGTAGGGTTTAAGGTCTTGCCCAAGAACCAAACCCTGGCAACCCAGGGGAGGATGGCTCGACCGCCAATGCTCTGATCACCAACCCATTGCTTCAACTGCGTGAGCTACCTACCTTACCATTACCTGAGAGCTTTAATGTAAATTTTGTATGGTTTAGTTAAACAACCTAGCTTGCTTGAAATGCAGGTATATACTGGTGTCTTGTAGCAGACTTGTTAATTTAACATTTATGGTAAGAGTCTCAAATGTCAGTGTTTGTGTATATAGCTGATACTTTACATTTTTACATTTCATGTCTTTTCTTTATGTATGTCAAAAAAAAAAAAAACAGTTAATAAGCAGTGATCAGGAGGGTATTAGGGTAAATCAGTTGCACATCACATTAAATGTCAGGTATTCCCCTGGACGTTTGATGTCTAAAGCGGAAACTGCTTAGAGGATATTGCCTTATTGTGCACACCGTGTTAAATAATAATACCAAGCTGATAACAGAAACACACACACACACACACGCGCACACACACACACACACACACACACACATACATACACACACGCCCATGCACAAATAACAAAACAGAGCAGATAAACAGTTCTGAACATTAGGTTAAGCATGTGCAACTGTTTTGGCCTTTGACCGTTTTTTCAAGCCCAGCAAGCTCCTGGTTGATGGTGTGGGTCACTGGTTTTAGATTAAAACAGGAAAAGTCTGGCGATCCGGCTGTGACCCGAGTGCTTCAGCGTGTAATGAGACCTCAGGAGGCAGTGAGGGGAGGACATGAAAATCAGCTTGTGTGTGCATTTGTCTGTTTTTGTGTATAAGATGCATACTTTTGCATACTCTGTACAGAATAAAGATTTTTTTATTTTTTTTTGCTAGCCAAGGCAGAAAAATCCGCTGTTTTTATTTCAGTCATTTCTTTTTTATTTTAAGGAAAAATTTAAACCAGTGAGTATTACTATAGGTCATTTTATAATGAGCACATATAGTGAAAACTAATTTGTTTTAGATGAATCTGTTGGATTTTGTATGTCAATTATATGCATTTTTTTTAAATATCTAATTTTTAAGGACAGTTCTTGTCTACTTTAACAAAGGATCAGTAATATTCCAATCATAAATATTTTCAGCGAATAAAATTCAAATGCAACTTTTAGACAGCATTAGTTATGCATGTACCTCTTTGAGAAGCTTATCTTCCAGTGGCAGATTTAGTTCAGGGAAGATACACTATGTGTGTGTGTGTGTGGGTGTGTGTGTGTAGGAGTGCTGCATCATTTTATTAATCCAACCATAATCTATAATCTGGGGACAGATGTTAGGGTTGGTTATGGAAAAGAATCACAGCTGGCAGAGAGATAGATCCCACCTGCATCCTGATGCTTACGCGCACACACACACACACACACACACACACACACACACACACTTCAAATCAAAGCACGTTTTAAAACAATAAAAGTTGATTGTTGAAACATTGTAATTCCTTGTCCTGTTTTTATGAAAATATGTTTTAATTACATACAGAACTGTGCAAAAATATTGACCCCCTGATGTCTTCACATTGTATGGAAGTAATTAAAGAAATGGGAACAAAATGTTTTAAAGCGACAGGCTGCATGGTGTCTAAAGAGACAATATAACAATTGTTATATGTTTAGGTATCACCCTCGGCAGCGACCTCATTTCCCGTCTCGTCTGTACCAACCAGTCAGCACTCAGCATCACCAGTATACTAATCACCGGCCTGATCATCTGCACCTGTTTCTCACTGGTTCATGCCTTAAGTTAGATACTTTTTATGCTTTTATAAATGATTCATAAGTCACCGTGTGGATTAACAAACAAATATTATTGCTCTTGAACTTCTCAGGTACAGAGACTGGACTGAAAATAAGTGCCAAAAATAATATCTATAAAGTCCTTTAGGAAGCCTGGACAACTATTCCTCAAGACTACATTAAAAACACAAGAAAATCTGGCTTTGGAAGCAAAATATGAAGAATTGAGGGTACTATATATCAGAAATAACTCTGGTGTCTACCTAAAAGTCACTCATGAGTAACTTTGGAATAAAAGTGTCAAATGAATAAAATGCAAATGCACTAACAATAAGAAGCAGGATGAATTCCGCAGCAGCACATTTTATCATCTTTGTGCATTTTATTCCTTCTAGCTATGACTGGACACCTCAAAGCCCATATACTAGTAGCTCCCTTTTACCTCTTTTTCTGCAGTAATGTAATTTAATCCATGACTACATGAAATACTGTGCTTGAATCAATTCATTACAAATGCTTGTGTCAACACACAGTCGCAGGCAGGCTGCACTTATCCCACGAGTTAGAAAAGCTTTGCTTTCTTTTTTCTTCGACAAATTGCAGGCATTATGCTGTACAGTACATTCCTGTAATGAGAAAAAAAAACTGTATACTGTACATTCATTAGTTTTCCTTTTTTCGTTCCTCAGTATTTGTCGCTTTCATCAATCAAAAAGGTGACGTGCTTATCAGCCGACATCCCTGACCGCGCATACCGCCTTTGTGATTTACAACTTTAAACAAATGACATATTCCTTGTACGGTTACCTTTCAGCAACAGCAGTGATTACTGGTGCTCACGTCATTTCCATATTTCAATTAATATTCAAATTGTATATAGCATTTTGCATGCAAATAGGTAATATATTCAGGATTAGGTATATTGCGGTTTTAAATCTCTCTCTCTCTCTCTCTCTCTCTCATCTGCGTACCTTAGCCTTCAGTTAATAAGCTCTTGCTTTCCCAGCGAGCTCTGCTGTACTTATTAGAACACGGCAGGCGGAAGGCAACATGTCGCACCTCCTCAATATTATTCCTCAAAATTAATGTCAAGTCGAAAACACAAGGCCCAGTTAATTTGCACTGACACACACACACATACACACGCTGAAGCATAGCTGGCAACCGGGCCTCCTGACTCGCTCGGAGCCAGTCAAGTGTTACAAATCTAATTTGAATATATGAATGTTTGCTTTGTCTGTTTTGCTAAAGCTGCCTGGCTCTATTGGAATGAATTGTGACACAGTTTGGGAATGGTCTGACCAGTCTTAAAGATTAGTGGCCGCTTCATGTTTCAGTTTAATAGCCATTACATGCGCATCAAAAAACTATCCCTGGCCAAGACCAACCAAGGATCATCTCAATTCTTTTGAGAAAAGTTGCCTTTTGAAAACACCATAAAGGTGACAGTTGATGGTTTTGTGCCTGTGGGAAAGAAAATTATTCTCCACACCAGGAGGGGGCAGTACACTATTTAGCCAAATATTTGTGGATATCTATATGCCTTTCTCACCATCAACCATATATTGTATGTGTTCTGCACCATACTGTTGCATAATGGCCAAAACATGGTATTGGTGCTAAAACGTATCTCACCTAAGTAAAAAAGTGAATTTTCAGATAGAATCATATAACACCATTTTTCATAATACTTAAAGTTTCTTATCTCTCGATCCAGCCTTCACTTTTGTAAATATGCATACACATTTACATTTTTATTAGATAAAAGGAAACACATTTGCTAAATACAATTTTATGCCCTTTTATGTAGTGTCCGTAACTCTTAATTGTCTCATAATTGTCATTCAGATTTCACATGAAATGACAAACATGAAAAATGTTATTATTCCAAAATGCAGGATTGTTAAGATATTGCAATATGAATTTGACATGGTTGCAACAATACATTTACATTTAAGCAACAATTTTTACAGTTCATATGCTTCTGGAAGCTTACATCAATTTCAGTATCAATACTTTTGCATGCATTTTAAGTAATTATAGTTTGAAGTGAGACAGTATAATGCTGAAAAATGGCCATTTTTGGGTCACAAATAAAATAATCTCCCCAAAATGGCTAAAGTTAGCGACTTGAAATTTGTAGGGAAGCAAGGTCGGTCACTTCCATGTTGCATGAACTTCAGAAGTAGCTCCTTTGGCACACACATTTTCTGTATTATATGTATACCATAAAAAAACAATTATAAAATCAGTACCAATGTAGTGTTTTTGCTGTCAGCAAACAATTGTACAATGAAGACATGCTTTGCCGAGGTTGGAGTGCAACCTTGCATGTTCTTTACAGAGACCTAATTTCTTCCCCACTACAAAACACTGGGATGAACTCAAACCCCCTTTTCAGTGCCTGATCTCTCGAATGCTTTTGTACTTGAATGATCACAAGCCTCCCAGCTACACTCCAAAATCTATTGGATAGCCTTCCCAGAAGAGAGGAGGTTTCTGTAACAGCACAAACAGAACCAAGTCTGGGGACAAAATGGGATGTTCATCAAGCCCAAATGGGTGTTGATGATCAGGTATCCACATACCTTTGGTCAGATAAATGTTTGAGGTCAGTTTGGTAATAAGAGACCACTATATTAAGAGATCAATTCCCAACTCTTCAGTGTAACCCATGCTTTTCATTTTGTCGTAGGCCTTGCCTTCATACACTACAGTAACGCTTGGACAACACTTGTGACCATGCTGGGAAATGTTGAGTGTGATTCCTGTTAACAAAAGAAAAAAAAAAAGCCTTACACCTTTTCAGAAGAGTGTGTGTTATTAAGTGTATGGACTGTATCTCTAACCCTGACATGATTTGAACTTTGTGCATGCGTGTAACAGGTCCCAACAAAGGCTGTAGAGATGTAAGGGATGTAAAGATGCAGAGAGCAGTAACCGCGTGTGGTATGAAAAAGCCTGTGTTGGTAATGGATAGGTTTATTTTAGAGCCAACCATCTGCTATCAATCTCTGAGAGGTATGGGAAACCCATCTCTTTCTCTAGCTTTCTCTCTCACTCTCTCTGTCTCTCTCTCTCTCTCTCTCTCACTCTTGCGCTTTCTCCAAGCCTCTCTTCCCAGCACCCTCGGGAGAATAAAACATCAACCTCTCCGCAGCTCCACTAACAATAATAAAAATGCCTGAGCTTAAAGGTGACATTCCCAATTTACGATTATTTGTGTCTATAAAGTGTATTCTTTGGCTCTTGACTCATTCGTACTGTCTGCACTGCAAAAACAATACATTAAGAATGTCCCGAGCAAATGGAAATTCTATCCCTTTTATTAAAGCGAGCCGCCGCTACCTGAGTCTTTCATTCAGCCAGCCTGACCTCAGAGGAGACGTTTATCCTCCTCTGTCGCTCGTCCTATTGCTCAATTCGGGCCTCGCTTTTTCTTTACTTTTTTCCAGGTAGAGGAAATAGGAGAAAATAAAAAGGGTCTTTTTTTGGCTTTCACAATGTACATTAACATTGTGAGGCTATTATACTTCCCCCACCAACCTTGACAAAGCCAACCCTTTTCATATGACATGGCATTTTTAAGGGAACCCTCATTACTCATCCTTACTTAATACCCACCTTCCTCCCCCTCCAATGAGCAACATCACAGAGGGTTTGATCAGTTCTTATTCAGTCTATGGTTGGTGCAAGCAACCTGCCAGGTATAAAGCTTAAATATAAAACACATTGGTTAATACAGTCCCGCGATCCTGAATACAGGATTAAGCGGTAATGACGGCGATGAGTGAGTGAGTGAGTGAGTGAGTGAGTGAGTGGTTAATACAGTGCATCCGGAAAGTATTCACAGCGCTTCACTTTTTCCAGATTTTGCTATGTTACAGCCTTATTTTAAAATTTATTAAATTCTATGTTTTTCTCAAAATTCTACAAACAATACCCCATAATGACAACATAAATAAATCATATGTTCAACTATTCACAGCCTTTTACCATGATGCTCAAAAATTGAGCTCAGTGCATTCTCTTTCCACTGCTAATCCTTGAGATGTTTCTACAACTCAATTAAAGTCCACCAGTGGTAAATTCAGTTGATCGGACATGATTTCAAAAGACACACACAGTTAACAGTGCATGCCAGTGCACAAACCAAGCCATGGTGTCCAAGGAATTGTTTGTAGACCTCTGAGGATTGTATCGAGGCACAGATCTGGGGAAGGGTACAGAAAAATATCTGCAGCATTGAAGGTCCAGATGAGCACAGTGGCCTCCATTATTTATAAATGGAAGAAGTTAGAAAACACCAGGACTCTTCCTAATGTGAGCCACACTGCCAAAGTGAACGATCAGGGGAGAAGGGCCTTGGTCCGGGAGGTGACCAAGAACCTTCCAGAAGAATGGTTAGTCTGAAAGAGCTCCAGTATTCCTCTGTGGAGAAAGAAGAACCTTCCAGAACAACAACCATCTTGTAGCATCATACTGAAAAAGACTTGAGGATGTAATGGGTGCCAAAGTTGCTTCAACAAAAAAACAATTGTTTCTCATGGTCTGAGCGTCCTTCAGGTGCTTTTTGGCTCCAAATTCCAAACGCCTGTCATGTACCTTTTAATGAGGAGTGGCTTCCGTCTGGCCACTCTACCATGCAGGACTGATTGGTGGAGTGCTGCAGTGATGGTTGTTCTTCTGGAAGGTTCTCTGTCTCTCTTTGTAGAACTTTGAGAAAAATAATTAATTAAATCCGTTTTGAATAAAGTCTGTAACATAGCAAAATGTGGAAAAAGTGAAGCGCTGTGAATACTTTCCGGATGCACTGTATTACAGGTGGTCCTTAGTTCCAAGCCTGTTCCAGGTTTAAACAAGTTACTTTGGAGTTTGAAAAAGCCGATTTAGTGTATAACAAAAATATGGATAATGAGTGATATGTGGTTGTGTCCAATGAAGAAAGGTCCAGAATTCTGACATCACAAAGACATGTCTGGCTTTTCTACTGCCAGGTATCCCACACCCACTTTGAATATTGGATATACAGTAGATACAATTTTCGAAATGCTAAATAAATACAAATACTGATAGCATTATGGCACTAACAGACAGTTTACGTCTAGGTCCAATTCCAATCACATTTAACATACAGTACAGTATAAAACCTGACATTAACACGCTGCCCTTTCTTTATCTTTGCTGCTGTGGGAAAACAGGATCAGATTCCAGGTTAGAATCCGGAATCCAGGTTTGTTTTTGGAATAATCTATACACAGATATTTTATATCTGTTATTGTGGTGCACATAAGATTAAGATTTAAAAGTTTCAAAGCGAACTGTTTGCTCTTAGAGTCATGTCAGTTATGTTCAGAGTAAAGAATTCGATAATGTAGAAAAGCCAATAGCAAGTGATGGACATGAGGAGAATGTGAGAGATTGTGCATGTGTGTGTGTGTGTGTGTGTGCGCGCATGTGTGTGTGTATCAGTGGTATTATTCTGTTATTCTGATTAGGTTCTGCTTCTCTGTTCATGTCTCTCTTAGACTCTAATGCTGACAAACTGACAGCCTTGATCCAAAGCTCCAGATGAACGATTGTGTGAAACGGAGCTTTATCACATAGCTAAGAATGCGTGTGCACACACACACACACACACACACACACACACACACATACACGCACACACTAGCAAAGTTTTATCTCATGGAACTATTTTTACATGGTTAAGACAGAGCGTGTCAAACGGAGGATCTTGGGAGGCGGATATTACTCCGGAGCTGACAGGGCTCGGCGACCCACACAGGCCCAGAGATCGTGAGATTGATGAGTGTTCCGATTGGCGTGACCAATCGAATGTGCCAGTTCTTCCTGCTCGTCTGAAGCTGGCAGCGGGCGCTGGCAGGCGGGGAGAACGGCGGGGAGACTTTATTTTGACAGCCTCTCATGCAAGGGTGACAGGAAGTGGCATGGAGGATCAGGGCGAAGAAGGCCATGCTTAAAAGAACAACAAACTCCAGGAGGTGATGGGAAGACGTCGTCCGCCACCCTGTGACTTTTCCCAGGCCTTGGAAAAACACTCATGGAAGAACCTGTGATTGATATGAATATAAATGTTCATGCAGTATAATGACTAAATCAATCAGAGTTTGTGAAGAGATCAAACCCTGAACAAAGAGTCATGCCTTTTGTTTCATTTCGTGTCTGTTTACCGAGGCCTCCTTCCAACTTATGTCACTTTTACAGCCGGGGAAAAAGGACCCGATGTTTTCCAACATCACCAAATGCAAAAGATTTATGAAATGAATATGTGTGAAAAAGCAGAGGACAAAGAGCTTTCCCACTGAGAGATTCTGACACAATTTCACTCTCAGCAAGATATTTCCCCTCTTCACACACACTCCATCTTCCATGTTTCTTCAGGAACAGGCCACTATACAAAAAATGACCGGAAGCCCGAGGACGCAGTTCAGCTTCATGGCGATGGACGTGGATGATGAGTAATGTTTTTGACCTTCCTGTTTCATGGGATGAGTCACATGATTGTCTCATGCCATGGGTTCTAGGGAAACTTTACAGAGAAGGAATTAAAAACAGTTGAGGCTGTTTTTACTTGTGTAGGAGTATTTCTTCATAAGGGAAGCTTCTCTAAAAAGGAATTCTATGTTACATGGAACATTTTAGGATTTCACTAGAAGAACAAACAATTCCTAAAATGTTATATCGAGTCATAACGTGCTGTAGAACTCATAGACGCAATAAACCCTCGGAAGAATAGAGTTTAAAGAAGCATGATACAGCAAGTACGTTCTCCAAGAAGAAAGGTTCCTCAAGGTTCTTTAGATGGTTAAGGATTTTTGGCCCCTTAGAATGTGATGTGTACTTTTATTTTTAATTAAGGTTCCTCATGGGTTCATTGGCTAGTGGCTATGGTTTCTCACTATCTAGGAAATGGAAATACTCATCTGTAAAATTTGACCTAGACCCTTTAGAGTACCCCCCCCCCCCACCACCCTCACAAAAAAAGAGAAAAGATTTGAC
>JAOVVA010000012.1:5089199-5102582 GCA_028565275.1 Leiocassis micropogon | reverse complement strand
TATCTATCCATCTCTCTCTCTCTCTCTCTCTCTATATATATATATATATATATATATATATAAACCCTGATGCACACATCATTCTAGAATAGGGTCAATCTGGACTTATCAGAACACATGACTTATTTCCATTGATCTTTATGCCAAGAAATTGAAGATCTATTTTCAGATACAGTATGTCACACTAACAAATGGTTTTCTTATGGACACACAGTTGTTTAGTCCCAATCCTGTGTGTTTTTATCACACTGTGTGTGCAAATGCTCTTACTTTTACTATTAAACATTATGTAACTAGGTTTTTTTTTCCTGTTGTTTTTTTTTTTTACCATGCAAGTTTATCAAGTATTTAAGTGATTTCCATTTGTGATTTTTTTTTTTCCCCGATCACACTTCTTGCACAAAGTTGACGGTTCAGCACTATCCTTCCAGGTTTCTTAACCGATGTTCGAGTAATTTCTCCTTAGTTGTTTTCTTTGCTTGATCCAGCCCAATAAAAGACCCGTCCGGTCTCTTTTTCTTGTGTATTATAATGTCACAAATATTTTATATTATAGGAAATTTCTGACCAAAGTGCGTCTAGGATCTGACATATATATATAGCCTATATATATATATATATATATATATATATATAATGTTTCTAGGTCACATTTACAATGAAGATCACTTTACTTGCACCGCATAAACACAATAATTAACATGAGCACTAAAGTGTCCAGAAATGTGATACAAAATTTGAATGAATAGATATGACAGAAATCTAGCGCACAATGATGCTAACGTCTATGCATCCATAGGCAGAAGTGTATTTAAGCAAATCTTATAAATTAGATCAAATGCTCAACTTGATGTCCTCGGACTGTGCAGCGCTTGTGTATACACTGTAGAACTGTTGTTGTTCTATGCGGGGATGATTGTCATACAATCTCTTTGGTCTCTCTGAGTCTGTGTGTGGTCTCGTGGACAAAGTGGCATTTCTGTAATCAGAGGTAATCACACAGAAAGTGTTCTGCCGTGCTATCTGCTCTTCTGTTGACACTTCTACGTTCTCCAAATCCCTCGAGTTTGGTTCTGATGATCCTTCATATCTTCCTGTGACCTAAAATAGACATCTTTTATATTCACAGTCCCTCTCTTTCGCATCCATTTGCCCGACCGACAGTTACGACCCTTACTTGGGGCAGATGTATGCTGTGTGTTTTGACACTTCGTCCCGAAAGGCACTACTCTGTGACACCGCCTCTCTCCCTCTCTCCCTCTCTCCCTCTCTCACCTCTTCTCCCAGCGTCCCCCGGCGCTAATCATTTCATTTTCTGCCTGAATATTTCCAAATTGAATTAAAAGCGGATGAGAGGTGTTAAGAGCACTGGTACCACCTTACAGCCTTACACCTCCAGCTCGACAAGGGCACCTCTCTCTCTCTCTCTCTCTCTCTCTCTCTCGCTCCATCTCTCATTCCATCATTCCCTCTTATTTTTCTGTCGATCTGATTTTGATTTACGGGTGAAGGAGGTGTGAATCCGCGACGAGAGAGCTTCATTACCGCATCACTGCGGTAAAAGTTATTCGCTCACACTATGAGATGGCGAGGGCTTGAGTGACACGATGACGCCACACGACTCACCTCATCCCCCTGGTGTGAAGAAAGCATGTGAAAAGATGTTGGATGTGTTTGGAAGTTCCACTAAATGACTTGTTAGGGTAATGCACTCCACCATAAGAAATACAGCAATCGGCTGGTTATGTCTAGGGCCTAGATTGTTTTTGCTTTTAACATTCCTGTGTGGATTTATATTGCGTAGGGGTTTACTTCCTGTGTCATGCTACAATGCTATTCTAATTCTAAAGTGAAGTTTCTTACTCTACATAGCATATACATTGTACTATCCTCAATATGCATGGTATTTAAGGATTAAATACCTGGGAAAATATATTATTATGGGAAAATGATCAGTAATAAACCCCTTTATGGCAGTGTTTTTCATAATTTTCTCCCTGAAATATGATTTTTTTTAAAAACAGTATATAGACAGAATATTTTATTAAAGAATGACATCATACTTTCAAACCATTTATAGTTCATTTAAATGTGGTGGAACGTCTGTTGTGGAATTGTTTCCTCACAAGAGACCCATTTTCCATGCCTTGAAGTTAATAAGATTTTTAAAAAATGTGGCTTGTCATGTAGCCAATAAACCCTAGAACAGATTAGAAAACTTAAATTTTGTACAATTATGTAACTTTTCCTTTCATTACTTTTCAACAATGTGCAGAAATAAATTTGTCAATTACTAATTCTAGATATGTGCTTTATTTATTAATTTTTTAATTTATAAATTTTATGGCATTCTGCTATGCAGTCTTATCTCTTACACGACTAATCTGAGTTAAAAAACAAAAAGTTTCTCCCTCCCCCAAACTTTCACATGAGAAATCTGCTCTGATCGCTCTCTTCCTCTCTTCTCCCTGAACAAAAGCCTCCGCACATCCCTTTCTCATTATATCTCAATAAATTCAGCTTGAGGCCTGCTATTTTTAACGCACATTGCCACGCATCCCTTATCATAGACCGTGAGACATTTTTCTTCTCATTTTTTGTCCCTCCCTATTTTATTTTATTTTTTTATTTCTTTATTTCCTGGAAACTTAATCAAACCGACCCAGGAAAAATTTGTTCAAACATTAGACAGCATCGTGAACTTGAAGGTCGTGCATATGTCCATACATGTGAGAGCGTGTTGGCACACACAGACTGTAGATAATGTGATAAGAGCTGGTTTATGTCTTAGGGTGCTGTTCATTCTGGATGTCTATGCTAAGCGAAACAAGCGTGAACGCAATGTCTTTTCCCATAGACGCATCCTTTTAATTCAGGCCAAAAATAATCAGAGCGCAGATTTTGTATATTAAAAAAAATCCGAATGAAATACAATATTAATAATTCAATTCAACTATATTGTCACCATGCAAATACACAGGTACACAGTTTAATGAAATAGAGTTGTAATCCAAAGTTGCCACGGGTGAAGAAAAAAAAAAAAAAGCTAGTTTGTTACAGACTTTTTGGAAGCCCCGCCTACTTGCAAAGACAGAACATCCTCCAGGTGTTCCAATTTCCTCCCACAGTTCAAAGACATGCAGGTTAGGCTAACTGATGTTCCTAAATTCCTCGTAGTCTGTGTGTGTGTGTGTGTGTGTGTGTGTGTGTGTCTGTTTGCCCTGCGATGGACTGGCACCCCATCCAGAGTGTACCCCACCTTGTGCCCCGAGTCCCTTGGGATAGGCACCAGGCCTCATTTGACCGTACGATTCCAAGTATAAGCAACCAATAATTTTTTAATTTAAATTAAATGTCTTAATTTTCTATTCCAAAAATCAGGTTGATTTGAAAAATCACTTCAGCCAAAATTCCAGATTTTTAAACTATAATGCAATTCAGAATGATGGATAAATTAATTTTCAGGGGCTGGCTAGTTAAAATAGTTACTAATAATTAGTTGCAGGGTGGCTTAGAGGTTACGCCATGGTTGGCGTTTCTAGTGTGTGGAGTTTACATGGTCCCCCCATGCTTGGTGGGTTTCCTCCAGGTACTCTGGTTTCTTCCTACAGTTCAAAGACATACATTGTAGGCTGAATGGGATTTCTAAATTGACTGAGTGTGTGTTTGTGTGTGTGTGTTTGTGCCCTGTGATGTGTTGGGATGACAACTGCCTTGTGTGGCATGTGTCATGAGTTCCCTGGAAAAGACTCTAGACCCTGTAACCATACAGAGGATAAGAGATGTAGACTGTGGATGGATGGATAGCTAGCTAAACATTTACTTTTATACTGTAAAATTTGGCAGACGATCTTAACCAGAGCAATTAACATTGAGGGCCTCAAGGGTCTTGCTCAAGGGCCCAGATGTGGACGTTTTGTAGTTTAACCTATGAGTCTCCCCCATCCCTGATTTTACCTGCAAACTCCTTTGAATGAGTAGATGTAATGTGATTCGGTGTAAGTTTGATTGTGAGCCATTTTTTTTTTATTATTATGTTTTCTGATTTGTCATGCCACTTGAATTCTTGAATTCCTGTAAACAAGGAATTGATTCTTTTTGGGCCACCTGACCACCACCTGACACTTTACTCTGCATGAAACGGACATTGCATTGTCCTAGTACATGATCCATACAATTGGTCCAAGAAAACATCCGTAACAATTGTGTGGATTTGTCACATTACCTAATTATATGAAGTTGCTATTTCTGAAGAACCAAAAACAAGTTCTACACACTCAAACATCTTCAAATATCATCAAGGTCGAGAAAGTTCCATAAACACACCAGGTATGAGCTGACTGATAGAAGGTAAACCCATTTCCCCCTGTGGTTAAAGACGGAATGCAACCACAGTGATGCTTACATCTTACATAACATTCTTTTCAGAGGTTTAACCTCGCTCGCCAAACCCAGGCATCATGGCGCTACGTCAGCTCCTCATATGTGGTTCCGTCTTTTCCTTCTCCTTTTACGCTGTCACTCACAGGGCTGGGCAGTTAAAAGAACGGGTAAGGGTTCAAGCCTCAATAGTTTATGTGGAACATTTTGGAAGTACTCTGTAATAGGATTCTCAAAGGGTTTCTTCAGGGCGTCAAACTGAGAACCTTTTATGGCTGTAACATTTAATCTCTCATGTTGTTGTCTTTGCATGTTGATGCAAAAACACGAATAACTGTTGATCACACAAACCACACGCTGTCAAAAGTGTAAGATGTCTGTTTTGATTTGCTCTGTTTTTGAGTTCGTGAAGTGTCACATCATTTAAAAATAAAATCTTTCTGACGCGTATGTGATGAGTGTGTGACGGACTCAGACTGTATCGTTGAAGTCCAGTGTCAAATTTCAATAGAAATTAATTGTCAGGTTGCGATATTGATATTAATTAATTCTCAAAATTGATTAGTCAGAAGGCTCTTTTTTTGCTCATCTCCAAGTTCCAAGCTCCAAGTTTACTATTTAATCTTATTCCTTGTTCTTTTTTTGTTTACTTTATACATTTTTTTTTTGTTGCTAGGTACTTGAGTTGAGGTAGACACAGGTGCAGAATAGATTTATTAGAATGCCAACAACTTAGAAACACGAACATAAAACGACACATGTGAATAGTGTGACACCAACAAAAGAATGACGATGCTAGTGCTAATTAATGTAAATGTGAATAAGGTGCAAAGCAGTCATGTGACTAGGGTGTCATCATGTGGTGTGCAGCGGCTGATGGGAGATGTAGTCAAATTCAAATTTCTTTGTCACATACACAACCATACACAGTACGCCATCCATCCATCTAGGAAAATCTGTAGTCTAACTAGGGACCATCAAGTCCAATAGTGGTTACCATTGTATTTATTCCCATTTCACGACTGTGGTTGGTTCTCTGGTCAACATTCACATGTGCATTCACACACAACGGGGAACATTAATGAGCCTATTTTGCATGTCTTTCGACTGTGGGGGGAAACCGAAGTACCCAGGAGGAAACCCACCTAGTCCACCTAGCACGGGGAGAACATGCAAACTCCGTGCACACAGACCCCATGGCAGGAAGCGAAACCGGACCCTCGAGGAGTTCTAAACACTAAACCACCTTGCTGCCATACACAGTTTGATATGCAGTGAAATGCTTATGTGACTGTCTGTGACCTAAAATAAGAGTCAATACAATAAAAGTAAAAAAGGGCACTAGAGATACAATTAAATTAAACATAGAAAAAAAAATTATAATAATTTTAAAATGTAGGTTATTTAAAAAATGTAGGAATATACAAAAATGACAAAGAGAAAATACAAAAAGAAATATATTATTTTATAATAATTTGTATAATTATTTATTTAATTATGCTGCAAACATTGACAGTTGTAACAAATTTTGTTACTACTCATTGCCAAAAGTGTGTCTTAATTCTTAAAATGTCATTTTAAAAAGCTATTTATATCTCCGGTTCTTGGTATATGTGTGTGTGGTGATGTCAGGGCTGGCCGGTACTCTGCTTACCAGGCAGCTCCTTAGTTAAATCAGCCTTCTGACACATAACGTGCTTATTTGTGGTCGTGAAATATTGAGCTTTAACGTGCTTACAGTGGAAGAGTGAAGTCAGTCCCCTGACACATACACACATACACACACGTACACACATACGAATGCGCACACTGAACCCACTTCTTCCCTATTTCTCTCCAGAGGACATTTCTAGCAGATCTGCCTGAAGATGACGGCTGCGCTGCATCTTCAAACAGGTTTGATCATCGGGGCAATTACACATTACCAACACCAACACACTAACACACACATGGTGTAAATAGTTTCTTTTTAAAATAAAATGAAAGTGGAGCAACATGAGGTGCCAGAAAGAAAAATTAATATTTTCATAGCTATTTTAAACAGTAGAATAAAATGCTCAAAAGATTTATGAAAGAACAACCGCAATCCTAAATCAAGAATTGTACTAAACTAATTGATGTTTAATAATAAACACTCCATAGATGTGATAACCTGGTCATTCAGTACATTCAGGTCATCAGCTGACGCAGTTTTATTGTCGCATTATGTTGCTGAGGCTAGATCTGAGCAACTGAAGCAACCCCTGATCGTAACACTGCCTCCAGAGGCTTGTACAGTGGACACTATGTACTGTATGATGGGTGCATCGCTTCATCAGATGCATCAGACCACATGACCATTTTTCATTGCTCCAAAGACCAATCTTTATGCTCTCTTGCTAACTTATAAGTGAGTTGAGTACTCATCCTTTTTAATCCCAATTCTTTACATAGAAATAGAAAACCTATTATGCCAAATTTAGATTTAAGACATTGGTAGACATAGATAAATTCCTTTCGTCCTTTTTTATTTTATTTTCGTATTGTCCAGCCAATTAGAACGTGTGATCTCCTAAAGTGACCTCATATAAGAAAAGCTCTCCCCCAGCTTGTTGCTCCACTCTGCTGTTCTCTGGTGGGGAGTAGATTGCCGGAGCTCATCCAGCCCTGAACGTTGCAGTATTTAGGGATTTAGTTGTACAATTTGCATTTAGATAAGAATGCATACAGTACACACACAAACACACAAACCACCTACTGTACCTACCATATTTTCTGCAAGTGAAGAAATAAATTTGTCTATTAAACTATTCATCGAGCTCGCTCCCAAACAGCACTATTTCAGTTTTTTTTTTTTATTGTGTAATATAAAGGCGGCAATTATTTGATTCCAAGTTATGAAAATGTGTATCTTATGAACAATTTTCCCTCTAATTGCCGCTATTTGTCATGGTGTAGGAAAGGTACGCACCTCTCTGGAGTTACGCTTCTCATAAAACACTGATTTACACTCCTGAACGGAAATTAACATTTAATTCTGTTTTATCTTCTGTAATTAGAATGCATGTTTCATACCTCTACACACAGCGACACACCATCCATGGGGCCGGGGGTGTGTGTGTAGGGGGGTATTCATTTTGAAAAAGAAAAAAAAAAAAGATTTTATCAACATAATCTACTGATGTGTTTTAAAGGAGTCTGACCTTATTTCCTAAATTAGTGCAATTCATAAGATTTATAGGGTTTGAGAACTTAGCTAATTGAATCTGCTGAGTGAGGAACACAGGAAAAATAATGATATATGAGGCGAAGAATGATATATCGCAACAAATATGGAGGGAACAATAGCTTTCTTCAGCATGTTTCAAGTGTAGGAAAAAACCTAATGTGCTTGCAGGCCATATTTAGAGAATTGAATCAATCCATACAGGCATTTTTTTTTTTGTTGGTAAAATTGTAGGTGACTACTCAGCTCTTCTCACTGAACACCTTTATGATGAAACACATCACTAGGTTTTCAGATGGTGAGGTTTAGATTCCTGTTCTCATCTGACAGGAAGAGAACCTGATTTTTGTGTTCTGCTGTTGTATCGTTAGGTGGCACAGTGGTGTAGTGGTTAGCATTGCACCTCCAGGGTCCATGTTCAATTCCTGGACAGGTTCGATACCTGTCGGTGGGTTTCCTCCGGGTACTCCAGCTATCTCCCACAGTCCAAAGACCTGCAGATTAGCCTAACTGTCGTTCTCAAATTGCCCGTAGAGTGTGTGTGTATGTGGGTATGCCCTGTGATGGATTGGCACCCTGTTCAGGGTGTACTTCACCTCATGCCCCAAGTCTCCTGGGATAAGCTCCAGGCCCTCCCCAACTCTAAATACAGGATAAAGTGGTATAGATAATGAGTGAGTGAGTGTTGTAACCTGCCTCAAGGCTTGACATTCTATGGTTTCTGAGATGCTTTTCTGCTCAGCGTGGTTGTAAAGAGTGGTTGTTTGAGTTACATTAGTCGTGGACAGTGGTGGCTCAATCGGTTAAAGCTAAAGGGGTTAAGGTCGGGGGCCAGGTCGCTACTGTTAAGCCTTAACCCTATCTGCTCCAGGGGCATTGTGTCCTTCTATCCTATGCGAAAAAAATAATTTAACTTTGCTGTAAGGTACATATGGCAAATAATTAAATCTTGTTTGTTAGCTCAAGTCAGTCTGGTCTTATGTCAAAACCTGTAGAACTGTCGCTTAAACCTTGTTCAAGTCAAACCAGGACCTTTGATTATGCAGAATAACAAAACACATTTATGAGAGTAAAAACTGCCTTTACTGCACTTATCCCAGAGTTTCACTAGTGATTGAATGCCATCAAGGTAGAACATTTTCTCAGTACGCCGGAGACATGATCGGACTTATTGCTTGACACCTGAAACACTGGCCTCCCAGGAACTCCTTTAGTGCATGTGGAAATGGCACGGCGCAAGTTCAGGATTTGTATGGGAGATGTGGCAATAATTCCCAGCCAGTTCCTGTAATGTGCAAGTGGTGTTTTTGAATGATTGTTTGTACAGTTCCCACAGACAGATGTGTATCTTTTTGGCAAGCTGGTGACAAGTTATCCCTCAAATTTCAAGAACCAGGCGTTCAACTAACTGAATGTTCACAGGAAAGACTGCAGTGGCCCCCGAGGAACTTTGGCCAGTCATTCATGGGTGTACAGACTTCTTTAAAATGTTTTCATCATTTAAATGTTTTAATGGGGCAAAGAGTCTCATCACTGTACTGTGCTTGAATTCTTGTGTAAATCTCAATCAGTTTCATACCTTCATTTATAAGAAATTCAAGTCTCGGTTTGATTTGAACGCCCTTCAGATATACTGTGCAGAGATATATTCAAAGATACTTTGATGAAAATATGTTTCAGCTATATACTGTTTGTGTAGCAGGACTTCAATCTGAGTGAAAAGGTTTTGAAGTAGGTGTTGGTGCTCACTTTCCATGGATGAATTTTTAAAGCTTAAGCCGGAGATGTGTGATCTCCGAAGCAAAGTGTGTATTCTGCTCTAATGGCCAGGTCTGATGTTCACACATCTGAGAGACAGCAGAACCAACAGAAATAAAGATAAAGAGCGAGCGGGAGAAAGTGAGAGATTACACTTTTAACAAGGTACGTCTGTGATCATACAATAGAGGAGCTGTGGGAGTCGAAAGATCGAGGTTTGAACTAAAGAACAAATAAATGGAGGCGATGATGCGAACACCTTTTTTTGTTTGTTTGCTATGTGTGCTTGTGCGTGTTAAAGTGTCGCTGTCTCTATCTGACGCGTTGATGTAATTGCTCCGAGCAGCTTGTCCGTTAATGTGTCCCACTGTGCATCACGCTCTTGAACGTATCCACACGCATAAGCTTCTCCTACCCCCACGTTTCAGTGGGATTATCAGCAATAATGACAAATCAACACACATCTGGACTGCTCTTACAATCAGCAAAATGAGACAGGCATTTACTTATGCCTTGCAGGAAAGGACTGCATGAGAGTAAGATGAAGGTAATTCTTTTTTGTTCATAATAACAGGCAGGTTAAAAACACTCACTGTAATTTAAGTACATCTTTTTTTTTGTTGTTTTTTTAAAAGGTCTACAAAGACTTGTAAGGAACTGAAAATTGTTGCCAGCTTGTCTCAAATAAAAGATCTTTATAGTGCACTACTCACTAGGAGATTCGACGCAATCTGTATTACTATTAATAATTTAGTCTACTGCTAAATTAATAGCACCGCTTTTTCAAAAATTAAGAGGAATAAATGACAGTAATAAAAAATAAATATGCAAAATACACAATTATTTCAATTTTCAGCATTTATAAGCATCTATTGTTAGTTTACTAATTAAAGATTGATGATTCATTGATAAGTAATTTTTGTATAACATTTAAGGATTCTGATTAAAAACTTCAAGATGTAAGTTTTTTTTTCTTTTTTTTTTATAATTTTAAATTTAGTATTAAATTATTTCTTAGACAGAAAGTATATATATTCATTCTTAGTAACATTTTACCAAATGTGCATGAGAAGGGTGGCATAGTGTTAGCACTGTGGCCTTGCACCTCCAGGGGTGAGGGTTCGAGTTTCCCTTTGGGTCTGTGTGCATGGAGTTTTGTGGGTTTCTTCTGCATACTCTGGATACTTATTATTAACATGCACTTGGAATGTTGTTCAGCGTTGTAAGCAACATGGAATGAGATAAATACAAATTCTGGATTAAAAAAAAATGTTTTTCTTAGTTGATTTATAATCCAAATACATTTTTTTGATTCACAAAAGTGTATAGCTAGAAGGGACTTTGTGCTCATGATTTTAATGCCATTTAGCGATGGATACAGGTGTCTGGCTGTACTTGGAGCTCCTAAGTACTTGAAGTGGCAGGGATGATGAAGAAGTTGTTAGACGGTATAGGAAGAGCAGCCATCACTTTTGCCTGCCTCTGCACCGGCGCTCACATTCATCAGGCAAATCAGTGTGGCCTTTTAATGATATAATGATGTTATAATCATGGTCGCTACTAAACTGTGCAGGCCAGGTCTCTTCACAGTGAGAGAGAGAGAGAGAGAGAGAGAGAGAGAGAGGCAGAGTGTGTACAGAACTATTCTAAGACTGACATCCCCCCTCTGCACACAGACTGTCTGACGCCAGATGGCTCGTTCTAAGAAATATTCAACCTTAACACAGTTCCCATGTAACTTTTTTCTGTTCTCCCCTCCACCACCACCACCACCACCCCAACCTCACTCTTTTTCTCGCTCCATTTTCTCTTTCTTTTTACTGAACAGTTGCCAGGGACCCCCTCCCAGCTTCGAGCCTGTAGAACGATTAGAGTACGACAAGCCCGTGTAAAAAGAGCAAAATTTTGTCAACAGACAGGAGGTTGCTTATATAAAGTGCTCTTGTACTCAAGATGCTTTGGAGTCATTGTGATTAAGCTGTAAAGGCGGTGCCACGTTGTCCTGACATCTTCTCTCTCCTTTCGCTCTCCATCATTCCTTCACTGTGTCTCTCACAAGTCAGCCCGGAGAAGTAAAACATGATAAACCCAACAAAATATTGTCTCACTGCTCCAATGAAAATAACTAGTTTAAAATCTCCTTACATGGGGACGTCTTCAGGACAGGATGCTTTGCAGTTTAACTTTAATATGACAAGCGAGTAAATGAATGAATAAATGATTTTCCCAGTAAAAAAATAATAATAAAATCAATTAGCATACAGCCTGGGTAATAAAATCTTCTCATCCCAGGTCACAGATTTGTCCACCTTTGCATACACACATACATGTCCAGATACACACATAAATATACTGAACTTTAGTTTTGTTCTCAAATATTTTCTGAGACCACCAACACTTACGACTGTGTCTGGTTAGTGCTTTGTGTGTGTGTGTTTCTAAAGCGCTGGATGTTTTTACAAATGGGCTACAAGGGGAGCTTTGCTACTCCTCAGGAACATGTTTATCTTAATTAGGAGGGGCAACATACTTCTAATAGTGAAGACATGGCTGCTCTCTCTCTCTCTCTCTCTCTCTCTCTCTCTCTGTGTGGGATCAAAGACTGCGAGTTTGGGCCAAACTAAACTTTCTCCCACCAGTTTGCCAGAATCCAGGTGATCACACAGCTGAACCTACACACTCCCACACACACACACCTCCAGTGATTTCTGTGTATGTGTGTGTGTGTGCGCCTGTGTGTGTGTACGTGCATGTGTGTGTGTGTGATGGCAGGCAGGATAATAATGCCGAGTTAAATGGACATTCTTCAGACCTGATATTACGGTGCTGTCATCATCCAGTGGGAGAACAGAACGGCCATTAGAACAACACTCAATTTCATCATGTTCTGTCACCTGTCGCGCACACACACACACACACACACACAAACACGCGCGCACATTCCTGGCCCTGAGATGAACTGCCGTTATTAACTAATGCCCCCCCCCCCAACACACACACACACACACACACACCTTTCTACCCCACCCACCTCCTCGTTTCACATGTTCATATCGCAATATTGGAAAATTAGTCTGCAAACGGATTTGACAAATATGACTACTTTTCTTTAAGATTCCCCTCCTTTCCTTCATTTTTTTTGCCACTTTTCTGGTGATGTGAAAATGATGCCATTAAAATTAAGATGTCAGGTTTTATAGAGCGAGCAGGCTGAGAGGAGGATGGGAAAAAAGCAAGGGATAACAGGGATGAAAAAAGGGGGATGATAGGAAGGCTGTCGTGTTGGGCTGTGAAGAGATTGACAAGTTTAGATGGGTGCTATTAGCCTTAGCGCTGCATAAAGACATCATAATCATTTTAAATCACAATTCTGCTGCTGAGGTGTCCGTGTATGTGTGTGTGTGTGTGTGTGTGTGTGTGTGTGTGTGTTACTCTGTGATTTTATGCCAAACCTTCTCTAATTCATTCATATCACAGATGATCTGAGCAAAGCCCTCCTCTCACACACCCTCACTTTGTGTGTTATATTGCTGTTTTATGCTAACGTGTTGCTAATACATTCCATTTTTTGTATATGTCATGTGAATTCCTGCCTAAAACCCCCTTTTCATCCTATTTCCCATTAACATTTGCTAACTCGACCGAGGGATTTAATTATCTTCCTTATCACCAGTTTTTGATTTGGTTAGGTGCACAGGAAATAATAAATGATATACAAAAAATTACTTATGCCCTATAATTACAGTTTGAATGGGTATCCATGTACAATGTTTACCTTTTGTTTAACTTTAACCTCATGAACATGTGTAACATTTATCTCAGAAACTCAAGTGTAACGTTTTGTCTTGTATAAATTTTTTTTTTTTTTTTAAGTAAATTAACAGCATTTACGTCAGGACTACATAGTATGTAATGTTCACCTCAGTGACGTGAAACTTTTCCCCTTGTACTCATAATTTTACCATGATCATATAACACCTATATTATCATCCCTGCACTGGCTCCCTGTTCAATTTAGAATTAATTACAAAATAGTACTA